>JARACY010006483.1:0-16795 GCA_029255725.1 Scrobipalpa atriplicella
AACACAGTAAATAGCTACCTGTTTAGACTAGACAATGTACAGTTTGTTCAGTATTCTCTCGTCTTATTTACTTAACTTATCCATTTCTTCTTCTTTCGTATGGGTATCAAGTCGATCGACCCGATCAACCCTGGTGTCAGAGTTTTTAAACCGCCTAATAGCACAGCTAATAGGCCTCTGACATGGTTTGTGTAACTTATCCATTTGATATCATTCCATGCGTTCCTTAATTGGTCATCGCTTTACGAATTACAGATTTAGATACGTCAAGGGCGTATTAATAATTCTAATGGCTATTGAGAAGTTGAATTTAAAACTTTGCGTGCTGTTATAATAACGCATAGAAACAGAAAAAATATACATAGTATACAATATGCATAAATGACTGAACTATGACATTTATAAACTTATTCAAAGTTAATAGTAATCCACAGCAATAAAAAAAAAAAAAACTTTCTGACTAGTCTTGGTTGGTTATGGTTTGGTTGTTTAAAAAAAAGTTTGCCTCTAAACAACATTGTAAAATATTACAATCACAATAAGTAAAAACTGTTACGCCTAAACATTCTATATTTAAACAGCTGTTTTTTTACAATTCATACGTATTATTGAGGCATTGCGGCTAACAATTTTCTAACGAATAAATTCTAATTCACAAATAATCTCCGGGACCAGTTTTATAGTTAAGGGTTCTGAAAATTGTTCTTCGTTTGGTTAGGACGATGCAAGCTGATGCTTGTCTTTACCGTCGACTCAATCCTGTTAAATCTCGATCAAAAGAATACCTATATGTGTCTCATCATCTTCCTAGCCTTTTTCCCATATTTCACGGGGTCGGCTACCTACTCTAGGGGATTGAAAGAGGGTACTGGTTTTTACACTGCCATCTGACCTCCGCAACCCAGAAGAGAAACCAGACCCAATCCTAGATTAGGTTACACACAACCTTTGAATTTCTTCGTAGGTGTGTGCAGGCCGGTTTCCTATAATGTTTCTATTACAGTGAAAATGAAAACATAAACCTATGATAGGTCTTTAAAAGTGATCTTGTTTTCCATTAGTATTTAAATAAACACAATAGCGGTGTTTTTTTATTAACTGTTCCAAAGAGTGTTTATTTTTTTATTTTCTTTGTGTCTATGGTGTATTCTGTTATATAATGGAGACGGAATGTATGTTTGTTTGTAATAGATAAATCCAAAAAAACTATTTTGATAATGATTTACCCATTAAAAAACTTTATAATTTGCAATAGCGACAGGATATTCATCAAGGCATAGAATTTTACCATGGGAAAATATCTTGTTCCTCCGGAAATACTCATCAAGCTGCGGTTTAAATCGCCGGAAACCTAGTTTAAGAAAATTATAACTTTAATACAATAACAAATAGTCTTGTATTGTAGGTTGAAGTTATCTAACATTTTATCTAATTTGTATTTGTTTACTATTAATAATGAGAACAATAGTTGATTTTATGCAATTCGTTACGCTTTTTGTGCTACATTACAAATTGTATATGTATCGCAATTTGACTTTTTTGTACGTCTTTTCCAATTGTGTTTCTTGCATGCAGAAATGAGAGGGGTAAAATCTTGGTCTTTCGGGTATCGGGTCTTTAAAGGCCAGGGAAATCGAGAGATAAGGTGTTTTGCAATTTGGGTGACAGTATGAATATTTTTTTATTTTTTTTACTTGAAATGGGTTAGCTCTTGACTGTAGACACAAAGGTTAGCGATGACCGTGACAGAGTCGACGATGGAGCGAGCTAACCCAGAAAACGCCTGGTAAGGCACTGGTAGTCTCACGCACCGACGGAACACAGGAAGCTATTTGGCGCCGGACACCGGTGAGAGGGTGGTCGAGAGCCAGGCGCCTACCACCGCTTAAATACAGTACGCGAATATACAGTAACTAAACAATACTCTATCTAAAATATCCTCCAAAATTGTCAGACGTGCTGAAAATGGCTTCCATTGTTGGCGCTCTGCCTACCCCTAAAGTATATCTCGTGATTTATGCATAAATATATATAGTATTATTGAGATATTCACCTGTCAAAACAGTATCTCTTTATTTACATTATGATGCCATCAGAATTACCTATTAATTAAAAAAAAAAATTTATGTATTTACCACTTTTGGTCAATATTTTTTTATAACGACAACAATAATTTAATATGTTAGCTACCGTTCACAGCTATGTCGTAGCTAACTGCTACGCAAATTGCTACGCTCATTTTAATGCTACGAAGTAAAAGCGTAAAGTAACAATGACGCTTTTGGCATATTGTCAAAGATCTTTTAACAAGGTATATTTTGCTCCATTGTCAGAATATCACCGTCATCTCTTCTCGCGGATGTTATATAAAAGGCGAGTTAGGGATAAAAAGTAAAAATATATAATAAAATACCTAAATGTTATAATATGGAATAAGAATAATACTTTGCTTCCTATAACTAATATTGTTAGTAAAGCTAATTGTGTCGTAAAATTTTCTTTCAAAGATTATCTAAAGTCTTGTAAGAATAAAATATGCCATGCATTATACAAACTTTTGCAAATATGTTGTTGTTATATTTTACACACATCAATAGGTAATTCTGATGGCATCATAATGTAAATAAAGAGATACTGTTTTGACAGGTGAATATCTCAATAATACTATATATATTTATGCATAAATCACGAGATATACTTTAGGGGTAGGCAGAGCGCCAACAATGGAAGCCATTTTCAGCACGTCTGACAATTTTGGAGGATATTTTAGATAGAGTATTGTTTAGTTACTGTATATTCGCGTACTGTATTTAAGCGGTGGTAGGCGCCTGGCTCTCGACCACCCTCTCACCGGTGTCCGGCGCCAAATAGCTTCCTGTGTTCCGTCGGTGCGTGAGACTACCAGTGCCTTACCAGGCGTTTTCTGGGTTAGCTCGCTCCATCGTCGACTCTGTCACGGTCATCGCTAACCTTTGTGTCTACAGTCAAGAGCTAACCCATTTCAAGTAAAAAAAAATAAAAAATATTCATACTGTCACCCAAATTGCAAAACACCTTATCTCTCGATTTCCCTGGCCTTTAAAGACCCGATACCCGAAAGACCAAGATTTTACCCCTCTCATTTCTGCATGCAAGAAACACAATTGGAAAAGACGTACAAAAAAGTCAAATTGCGATACATATACAATTTGTAATGTAGCACAAAAAGCGTAACGAATTGCATAAAATCAACTATTGTTCTCATTATTAATAGTAAACAAATACAAATTAGATAAAATGTTAGATAACTTCAACCTACAATACAAGACTATTTGTTATTGTATTAAAGTTATAATTTTCTTAAACTAGGTTTCCGGCGATTTAAACCGCAGCTTGATGAGTATTTCCGGAGGAACAAGATATTTTCCCATGGTAAAATTCTATGCCTTGATGAATATCCTGTCGCTATTGCAAATTATAAAGTTTTTTAATGGGTAAATCATTATCAAAATAGTTTTTTTGGATTTATCTATTACAAACAAACATACATTCCGTCTCCATTATATAACAGAATACACCATAGACACAAAGAAAATAAAAAAATAAACACTCTTTGGAACAGTTAATAAAAAAACACCGCTATTGTGTTTATTTAAATACTAATGGAAAACAAGATCACTTTTAAAGACCTATCATAGGTTTATGTTTTCATTTTCACTGTAATAGAAACATTATAGGAAACCGGCCTGCACACACCTACGAAGAAATTCAAAGGTTGTGTGTAACCTAATCTAGGATTGGGTCTGGTTTCTCTTCTGGGTTGCGGAGGTCAGATGGCAGTGTAAAAACCAGTACCCTCTTTCAATCCCCTAGAGTAGGTAGCCGACCCCGTGAAATATGGGAAAAAGGCTAGGAAGATGATGAGACACATATAGGTATTCTTTTGATCGAGATTTAACAGGATTGAGTCGACGGTAAAGACAAGCATCAGCTTGCATCGTCCTAACCAAACGAAGAACAATTTTCAGAACCCTTAACTATAAAACTGGTCCCGGAGATTATTTGTGAATTAGAATTTATTCGTTAGAAAATTGTTAGCCGCAATGCCTCAATAATACGTATGAATTGTAAAAAAACAGCTGTTTAAATATAGAATGTTTAGGCGTAACAGTTTTTACTTATTGTGATTGTAATATTTTACAATGTTGTTTAGAGGCAAACTTTTTTTTAAACAACCAAACCATAACCAACCAAGACTAGTCAGAAAGTTTTTTTTTTTTTTATTGCTGTGGATTACTATTAACTTTGAATAAGTTTATAAATGTCATAGTTCAGTCATTTATGCATATTGTATACTATGTATATTTTTTCTGTTTCTATGCGTTATTATAACAGCACGCAAAGTTTTAAATTCAACTTCTCAATAGCCATTAGAATTATTAATACGCCCTTGACGTATCTAAATCTGTAATTCGTAAAGCGATGACCAATTAAGGAACGCATGGAATGATATCAAATGGATAAGTTACACAAACCATGTCAGAGGCCTATTAGCTGTGCTATTAGGCGGTTTAAAAACTCTGACACCAGGGTTGATCGGGTCGATCGACTTGATACCCATACGAAAGAAGAAGAAATGGATAAGTTAAGTAAATAAGACGAGAGAATACTGAACAAACTGTACATTGTCTAGTCTAAACAGGTAGCTATTTACTGTGCTGAAAAACTGTCATTAAATTCAAAATTTATTTCAAAATTCAACAGTTATTCAAGTCTCCTTTTTGACACTTTTTTTGTTTAACAAACACCAAACATAACAAACAACAACACAAGAAAATCCCGATTCATCAAAACAAACGTGGGGATGACAGAAATAACAAAATATCAGCAGAAAAGAAATCCAAAACTTTTGTTTCCCGCCATTTTCCTCATTACCTTGAGTTTAGACATGTCGCCGTAGCAATTGCATTGAAGACACAAATTGGGTCTGGAGCAGTGATCACAGTACCTACTTATAACAGTCTTTGAAATAGTTCGGACTAGGTTGTAGTACAAGCGACACGAGCGCCCCGTGCGACCGAACGATACCAACTGACGAAGCAGGGTTACTCGGATACTCTGTTTGAAATTCGAATCATGAAAGTGATAAAGCGAACCGTTTTCACTACATTATTGTTTTTCTTGAATGTGTACCTACGCTAGAGTAGAATCCCGCGTGTGTACGGGAATGTGCAGCAAAATATGTTGAACATACAAACTGCAATACATTTTGTAGATCGCAACGTGATGGGGTTAATGATATAGTGTCATTTTGTGCCCTCATTAGACCGGCTTCATGGTCGTTCTCGGTCATCATTCTTTTAAATTACTATCATTGTGTATGTTCTGTATGACATGATTCTCCGTTTTCATGTTTGCTCGGAAATATTAGCTATCTGCGGTGTTATATCTTTCACAGTCCCATTGGAAAAAATATAATACCTACCATGTTACTTAACCCTATTTAAACTTTGTTTTTTAAAGGACTGAGTGTGAATTCTGAAAGCCTAGAAAAATTCACTTAAAAACAATGAAAGAAATCCAGGGAATACACTAAAATACGAGCTTTCTTTTATCTAGACCACACGAGATTTACAAAAGTGCATTTCTTATTGAGCAAATAACACCATTATTGTCATCAACTCTACCCATTTCGGAAACGTGAAAAGAAAAGGAGGTTAAAAAACAACTTAAAGCACGACTGAAAGAAGGCGATGATAACAAAGCTAAAGTTGCCGGTTGGGATTCCATCCTTACGTTGTGGACCTGCCAATCATTCGCACAAAGCGCTTCGGTTCAACATTTTTAATGCGAACGGCTAAGGAGTGGAACTCCCTGCCTGCGGATCTGTTTCTGGAACAATATAATGGGACTTTTTAAGCCAAGAGTGAATAGACATTATCTAGGCAAACATGCTCCATCATCGTCTGCATCATCACTTTCCATCAGGTGAGATGGCGGACAAATGGGTTGCCTATTAGTAATAAAAAAAAAAGTATAAGCAAAAAATAAACCTTAGTATCTTATATTCTAGATCAACTGTTTCGTATTAAACTTAATAAAGTATCAGAATAATCATAATCAGAACCTAATTTGAACACTTTATATTGATATTATTTATCTCTATAAATATCGACATTTTAAACCTGTACAGTAAAGTTGTGTGCATATTTTCAGAATGCATGAGATATGTTTTTATAAATAGAGTCTATCGGCAATTGGCGACTGACTATAAATAACTTTGCACATAAAATAGTGAATCATTCTAACGTGGTTTGTTCTGGTACCTATAAGTTCCATTTAAAATAAAATATTTTCTGGTAAATTGAAACATTTCCAGATGGATTTACATTAGGTAAGGTACTGTGCATTCGCTTCTAGGTAAAGATGTCTGATGAAATAGTATGCATTAGATTGCTAGATTAGATTACAAGATAATAAAGATAAGGATGGCATTGTAATTGTGGCATTTCACATAAGTATCAACATAAAATAGCATAATACATTCCTATTAACACTATAATATCTCTTTAAACAATGAGATGAGCAACAAGACAATCAGATTACTAGGCAACTATGGTATGAGAACTATGATTTCATTTTTTTTATTGTGTTGGTATGGATGGTTGTTTCTGTTTTCACTGAATACTATTATAGAGAGAACTTTCTTTCTCCCATAGGTTGGAGTGTTTAAAAATTAAATATAAAAATTAAATAAGTATTACGATTCGAATATTTTGTTTTTGTGATGTAGGTATGTGTGTGAAAAGCCAATTTAAATATTAGCGCAAGTGCCTTAGCGTAAAACTGCACAGTAAAATATTTATTATTTTTGTTATAAGGTTCTTTGGTCAAATTTTGCGGGAAATTCCGTGGAAACATATTTGTGATAGAAAATTTGAAAAAAAAACATTAATTCAACATATTTTATGATTAAGTTATGTCTGCCGGACGTTTTTTTATAAAAGTAGGTACCTACTACTTCCCCGGGAATATTCCCCGTATGTTCCCGATTTGGGAATATTTCCCGATATTTGGGAATATTTCCCAATATTTCTGGGAATAATCCCTGACAAGAATGAAAATCAAATAAAAATTTACTATAGGCTATAGGTAATAATTTCAACGAAAAATTAGCAAAATATTAACGGGCAAACTAGAAAATAAAATGCTCAAATACCGCTATCTGTTCGATAACGCGAGAACTTGCGTCACGAAACAGCGACAAGTTGTAGAACAATATGCACAGATGGCGTTGTACGCCCCTTCATTGAATTTTGACAGCTTCTAGGACCCCTCGCTTCAGACGCACACATACGAACGAATGAACTGAACTGAACGCGACGAACACGCCAGTTCGGTAATGGCCGCCACCGGTGAGGCAGACTCGTGTCTCTTCAACCATTGCGCCGTTGATTGCTTGTTTACATTATTTACATCACAAATCTAACCAATAAATCGGTTGTGACAAGTGTTTACTGTGTATTATTGCTTTCTGTGTGACGTAAACAAACGAATTGTTGCCATAAAAAGTTTTAAGACACCGCGATGAGCGGCGGATCGTTCACGCAGCGTTGAAATGGGAATGCATCGGTGTTGTGTTGTGGTGTGCTAATTGGGATTCCCTGGCTAAATGCTAGGGTCGAGAAGCGCGATGTGCAGCCGCCAACACTCCCAGGCTTGCCTGAACACATCCCTGTCTATACGACAGGAGATCCAGAGGTTTGAGAGCGTGCATCCTTCAATTTACGCTCTTTACGACCTCGTGGAGTTGGTGCCGGATCCGCTGCTGGCCCAACAGATCCGCGATCACGTCGTGGCTATTGAAGGTTCGTCCGTGCCCCATTGTTATGGTCCTTCGCTATTGTTTACATTCATAAATGGTCCGTTTCTAAGGAAACGGACGCCGTGTTGCTTGAATGTGGACCATGCTGGTTAACCTGTTTTGTTTGGTTGCTCTCCTGTGTGTGTACCTTATCTTCTCAGACAATCCCTGTCTCTAACAATACTCCATTTATTGCACTGACTGTGTTTCTAAAATTATTATTATTCTCGGAACAAAATTACTTTATTACAATAACACGACTTCAACCTCAAGATATTAAAACAAAACAATGTTTAAGCTTGGTATGCTTATGTACAGAAAACATTAATTTTAGATATAGAAAGGCATCTAATTGAAGGCATATTATCGTCGTAGAAACAGGAATATTTTCGAATAGCTACCTACAATACGGTAGCGGGTAAGTGCCTGCGTGCACTCTACCCTTGCGTAAAATTGTATCAATAAGGTTTCTTGAAGGAGACTACACTGCACTTAGCAATCTTAGCATTATATTGAGCACAACACAAGTACCTAGGTAATATTTTCTCCCTTAAACTTACATACCAGTATTAGTACCTAAGTGTATTCGTCACTTGTTTTGCAATAAAGTAGGTACCTAGTAATTTTTTATTTTATTGTCTAATACCTAACCTAGATATGTATGAAGGTAATTTTCCTAATGTTCTCACCGCAATGTCTGCATAGTAAACAAATCCATTATTTATTCAACCATCAATTATTTTAATTACTCACTTAACCGATATTTCTTAATGCATTGTAGAGTCATACTCTACTCATACATAACATAACACAGCTATTACAGTTTGAAATTCTTTTTCTATTTTAGTTTTCTTCTTCATCGAATATTTTTATCTCATTCCGCCAAACGTCCAATTTAACTTTGCTACTACTCGATCGAAAGGTATTAGGAGTCAACGGCCCTTCGCAAGTTTTCTTATATGTTGCCTTTTATATCGCACTATTACCTACGTTTAAAAATAAATTGCAACAAATCCTTGAAGTATAAAAGGACATTTTAAAGATTTTGAAGTGACTAGTTCTCTACTTAGGACACGATATTTCGTAAAGTCAAGTCTTTCGACAAATCTTCTTTGAATTACCTTTTTCATCTCAGTTTCTTTATCTATGCAGCTCGTGCGCTAAATACTGTTCACACATGACTATTTTCAGCGCAAAAAGTTCATATTGTCTCAAAACGTGATATTACTACAGTAGTTCATTGACAGTCAGTCATAGAGCAGAACATATATCTACACGCTGATATTGCATTTACCAATGTTATCTTTATGTTGCTATTTATAAATACGTAATTTGTGTTTATTTTATTAAAGAGATAAGCACAAATAATACAAATACACAATTAGCAACTTTATACGGTTTTATCACTGCGGTGCTGATTTCCTAAGATACTTGCAGACTACATTGCATAAGATCGCACTACGCGTTGTATTTGTGTGACATCCATAAGAACAAGATGCTACACAAAGTATTTTTGTTGCCAAATATTACATTCAGGGACAGGTCCCATAACATTGTGCCATATAAATAACAACTTATAAGTCTGCCAAATAAAATAAGGCAAACTTACTGGCGGTTTCTCTGCCAAACCAGCAAGCCACGCAAGTGTCGGCTTTAGTTACGTTACGATCTTGACATTTGTTGCTGCACGATATTTCATTGTTCGTAGAACCTTTTTTACTTCACCAAAAAACGATCATTGTATGTCTGTAGCAAAAACTGATACGGGTACTTGGCCAGTAGCTGTGTACACGCTTCGGCGCAAATAATGAAACGAAGATGATAGTAGAAAAAAAAAAAAGTACATACCTTCTTACTTCCGTTCGGTATATTTTGATCTTAGCACCTACCTACAGTTCGTAAAACTGAGTAAAAGCTTGCGATAATTTGACTCGCTATACAAGACCTATCGATCTTGGCTTAAGTCGACAACAGAGACCAAAATATAGCGAGGTTTCTACTTGACATTCCAGAACTCAAAGCCTTTTGCCATTGCTTGAAGAAAAAGTCAGGTAGGAGTACTTTTAACCTCAATTAACGCGTCTCTACTTGATTTCTCTAAACTATTAAAAAACAGAGAACCAACACTTTAGGAAGCTTCCTTGTTTATAATATGCCGTTGCGTGTAATTCATATTTCCCCGTCTTCGTATTCAACTAGCGGTAAGCAGGTGAGGTCTAGCCGCATTGTGTAATCCCTTCTTTGTTCGTGCCATTGTTATTAAATGTCTCCTGGCCGTAACTCCCGCGGCAAGTGTATTTGTTCTTATCGTGATTGAAATTGGCTAATAGTTTAGCATTATGTGGAATTCCAATCCATTTTTACAGATCTGCCCGGAGTGCTCGGCAAATTGTTTTAAGAATCAGATATTGCTGGGTCTTTCTAAAAAACTTTTTCCTAAAAATGTGTTATCATTACTATCTTTGCACGTTTTAAAAGTGTACTTTCGGTTGTGTGTAAGGTTTTATGAAAACTAGCAGCGGTAGGAGTTTCCTGCATTGAAGGAAGGCCTATAAAATGAAAATAGGTTAACAGCATAAACTGAAGTAACGGTACTGAAGGATATAGAGTCAAGTTTATTAATAGTCAAGTCACTATAGCTTTGACAGCTGTAAAACAGTTTTATGTCTCAATGGTACCAGTATCACCCACACTCATAAAACTGCGCAGTACAGGTGGCATCACCACCTTCAAGGTCCAGATTCTAAATATGGGAATGCAGAGTAGAGACAAACCGCCATTTAAAAGTTGACTCAGACAATGGAAATATAAAAATTGGAGATGGAATTGTTATCAATGCAAAGCAAAGCGTAAACCCAAGAATTCGCTATGAAGCGATCAATCCAGAAATAAAAGTATGAGTAGTTTTCTTCTAAGAAATTCAGGAACTCTAAAAAACAAATATTAGTAGCTTTGTCCCAAACAGTAACGTTACAGAAGCCACTAGATATAAAGCTGTACCTACAGGTAAACTTTTTGTGGTAAAAGAAAAGCCTGACACATGCGGAAAGGCATTCTAAGCAGAGTTTTACTGCGGTTCCTTTAAGGACCATCTAGATTGTCCATGTGTTGTATCTCTTGTTTAATAAAATAATGTTATCAAACTGTTTGGCATAAATAAAGGATTTTAACTGTTCTTCCGTATGCACACAACATCTCTCTTTCAAGGTATTTTCTTTATTTGAATATACATAATAAGTTACCTATACTAAGCCTCTAAAACATGAAACGTAAATGTTAAAATGATGACAGCAAATCCAGGGTTTAATATCCAACATTCCATGGAATAATTTATCCATGTCTCAGGGTGACATGTCTTAACCCCTCTGTTATTTGATATACGAATAACTAATTAATGTTAAATGTGACTGAATTTAATTTGTAAGGAATTCAATAAAATTGTCTGAGAGAAAGCTAATTAATCAAACGCCTTGTTTATGAAAGGATCTAATAAAGGATGGTTAAAGGTGAATATAATTTGTTTTTTAAAAGGCTTTTGACACAGTGAGTGATGCATTATGAAATTAAACGAATTTGCATAAAATTTCTAAATCTTTTAAGATTGTAAATGGATTTCCGCATTCCAACTCTAAATAAACGAATTGAGAAACTGGATTTGGATTACACTTGACACCAGATATATCAAGTCATCAACATAGGGCAGAACCAGTTTGGAAACCACACACGCGGAACCGCAAAGTCGAACACGCTAAGAAACCAGATCATATTTTTGGTGGCCAGGCCACGGTCAACGAACATGTTACCTAACAGTGTGCAACTGTAAACACAGAAAATTATTCAACAACAATGATACTAGCAATGAAGTTGCGGTTTATTTGAAATAACCGCAGTAAATAAACTAACTCATCATATTTATTTGGTTTATTAGCATTCGAATAATTATTGTTTTGTTTCATGTTTTGAGCTTATTTGCGGGATGCGTATTTGAATAATTAATATTCGTTCATTTGAAGGTTTAGCTATTAACGAAAATGGAAAATTTACTGTGAATACTTGCAGCTAGCGTTACAAGAACCTAAGTATTTAATATTTAATGTACGTATTATGAAAATTACTTCCATGACACTGACTGATCTGATCCTGCAAATTGCCCGCAAAGATGTTTTTTAATCAGTATTTTCTGTCACCAAAATTCCTCGTTTAATATCAATTTAAAACCGTGTGCACTTTAAACAAGGTTTGATGGTTTTCCAGAATGAATTTGGTGCAGGCGCTTTTGGTGAATCTATAATGCAAGCCGCATCCACGTTCAAACAGTCTGTTTGCCCACAGTAGTCGGCACACCATGAAAAATTTAAAACAAATGCAGTTATGCACAGCTCGCCCGGTCCTGTGTCGCTGGCGATAGTTTCAGCTGTATAAAGATCATCCGTTGGGTTTTTGCTGTGCGCGTTTTTAGTGTGACGAATTAAAAATGGATGTTCCAGCGCTGCAACAGTTTCATAAATATTAAATTTGTGTTTAATTTTTTGCTTCAAATATTTGTCTATGGTCTTTGTCTTCTTCGTCATCCTGTTCAGCCATGGTTTTTATTTAATCAAATTATCTTTTCTTTTCGTCGGTTAGATAATATTTGTCGAATGCCAAGACCAAAATAATGTAGGTAAGTTATATTTAATGAATGAAATGAAAAAAGAAATGAAATATTTTGTAACGTTACTGGTATGTGCGTTTGAATCCGAATATATTTAGGACACGAATATTGTGTCAAAGTTTTTGCTCACAGCGTTATTGAACAGATGTCTATTTTTTACCAGTTTTACTCTAGAAAAGGCGATACGAGACACGTGTCGATATGTTGTATCAACTTATTATACCCCGCTCCGCCCACTTTAACCGCTATTATAATTTACACAGATGGTTAGTGGTTTCTCGACTTTGAAACTCGTATTGGTTTTACTAGGTTATAAACGCATGCTATTAACTAGCATCAACCCACATATTTTAATCTTCGTCATAAAATTCAATTAAGTATCCATTTCGTGTTAATTTGTGATATCAAGTTATAATATTTTTGGTTATATTATCACTGCTCCGAAAATGTGTTAGGAAGCTATTCTTTTTCGAGCGGTTTTATTTATAGCCACCACTTTATCTTCACATTAAACGCGCCATGAGTATGTTATCGGGTCGTTGTTCGACTCGAAAATCCACTCGCTAAGAAGAAGAAGAAGTATGTTTATTGTTTGGATCATAAATATTTTATGCTTAGCTGTTCTTTCAGCTCGAACGTGGTCATAATCGTAACATTATACGGTTAGTTTTTTCGTTGATCAGTTCTATTGCACTTGCGATGCGTCGTCGGCGTAACAGTCAATTAACTCACGAGATTGCGGCTTAAGTTTTCTGCAAACAAAAGTGATGTATTTCTCAATTAGGTGAGGCAAATGTCCATTTTCATCAGTTTTAATTGAGAGACATCTATGTATATTTTTTTTATCAATAGATCCATGTTGATTATTGGCACTTGACTTGAGTAAAATGTAGGAAAATACAAAATAATACCTACTAGTTTACTTCCGAACATGTAGTCAAATTTTACGATTTCCTGCATGATACGATATTGCGGCGGTCTTAAAATTTGAAATACATATTGTAAACCTACTTTATGCAGGTAGCCAGACATGCCTTGCATATTACGTCTCTAAATTACTTATCTGTAGGTTAAGACTTGGTGAAGACATACTGAAATATGTTCAATATTCAATTTAAGGTAGCTGGTGAATGAGTAGAGTTTTCTATATGGATAAATCATCTGACTTTAAACTGTAAATTGTATGATCATCAGCATCCATGATCTTCTTAAAACAGTACCGCAACATAATAGTTATCAATTGCCTACAAGTAGATACCATACCATTATGACGATGCGTGATGGTTTAGAGTTCTTTTATGATGCCTTCCGTTACGTGCACCGCGCACAACGGTACTGTAGCGATTTCACACTTCGAAGATCACTCACACAATCCTAAAGCCGTATCAAAACTCCTTCTCTTTCATACCTAACTAAAACAAATCCAGTGGAAGCGAGAGAAACGATTCCGAAATTTTTGAATCCTTCTCGCTAGAATATTGTATCAGGTTCTTTGTTTACTTTTATTAGGATGTTATTTGTGTGCAATAATAAATGATTAAATATATATATTTTTAATCCGACTTTTGCACCGTGATACTCAGAATAAAACCTCCTTGTACTGGGTAGTTCTCCTGATTGACGGAAATTTCTGTCAATGTTCCGCGATAAAAACATTACATTAGAATAATTTTACAGCTACAAGCTTTTTAATGTGAATAGTAGGTATATAGCTTTTTGGATGTGGGTCACTTAGTATATTTTTTTTTAAATGTTTAAGTTTTTATGTAATAAATAGTTAAAAATTTCCGTCATATAATTTCAGTTGGAGAACTACTACGCTGTGATAAGATTGCAAAATATTTTCACCTGGCAGCCCTAACATGTTTTGACCATGAGTCCGTGCCAAATAACTTTGCGCGTGAAGAAAAATTGAACAAATTTTTCCAGTCTCCAAAGTGTCATGTTCTAAAGACACTAGCGCCATACATAACCGCAAAGTTATCTGGCACGGACATGGACAATATGTTAACAGACTGAGCTCCGGCAACAAGAAAATGTGCCGTGCGAGATAGCTAGATGTGAACTCTCTGTCCCTTTTGAATAAAGGAGACCGTTCCAAAAGTTCCAAAACCGTATACCGGGGTAATATCCTATGGTGCTCTGCACTTATTACCGTAATTCTGCTAGCAGTGGACCACCAATCAGACGTCAGCAAAACAGCAGTAACAAAAAAAAAAATTTGAAGACTTTCGCGCTTTGCACACATTATAACTCAAACACATACGTGCTTTGATACCCCTGTTTAAACAGTTATAATGGCCCCGATTCGTAACCATCCCGACTTAACTAAATCTCAACTAAAATTGTTGCCATCCGGTTCTGTTCTCTCATGGTAGAAAATGACAGGTATGGAACTTATATTAGTTAAGTCGCGTATTTTGCAACCATGAATTGCTACCAATGTTGAACTTGAGTTATCGCCTAAATTAAAAAATAATACTGAAACTCTCGAATTCCTTAGCTGGTTTTTAAAGTATATACCTACCCGGGAGGAGATGCGGCTGGCACATTCAATGTTTGTTTGTTTGTTTAAAACCGTATACTGGAGTAATATCGTATGATGCACTGCACTTATTATCGTTATTAGGTAATTAAAATTTATTTTTCTGGTATATTTCAAATTCTGCTAGCGGTGTGTTATTGCATGCAAGTCCGTTTTCTTGATTGACATTTAAGTCCAAAAATAAACGAATTTTGATTTGAAGTTGCTCAAGCTTATTTAAAAGCTCATCTGCGGCGATATATAGCGGGAGTCGGCGATATCTAAAATAGGAAAGAGTAAAGTTTAAGAAAGAGGTAGTAGGAAGATTGATAATCAAAAATGTTGACTAAACAATATTTTGTTTTATTTGTTACTGAGCCTTAGCCATACGGTTACGGAACAGTCTCCCCTAGTTGCTTTTATTTATTTTTATGTATGATATTGCTTTTAATTATGTTTTTTACTTATGAAATGAACGATTACAAAGGACAAAGAAATCACGTATCTCGTTCGATACGAGTTCTATCTCACTCGACTCGTTTTTTATATGATAGCTCTGGCAGACCATATTCAATATTAAATACAAGTTCATAGGGCGTTACCTACACCCTATGAACTTGTATTAGAATGTCAATTTTTTATACCTAGTGCTCAGTCCTGTTATTAGCAATAAGTCCATGGTTTTGACATGGCATTTATTAGACATATATTGACATTACGTGACATGTTTACATAAATTCGCGCATTGGTCGCGGCTTCTTAGTACAAGGAGTCAACCTAGCGATAAATGATGACCATCGAAACAGATGAAACGTATGCATGGAGTGTGGCAAACCTCAATGAAAACTTATAAAACGTCTACCAATCGAAATATAATCGAAATAAAAAAGTATATAGTTCGTAAATAATGTCTCCTTCATTTTGTATGTGTTCCAATTATGTACATCAAAAAGTTAAATTGGTAATCTACTGGATTACAAACAATAAATAGGTATTGTTTTGCTATACAGGCATCATTAATTCAAAATGGTATCATTTATTTAATATTATCAAAACTTTAGACAAGTGTATCGGCATCATGCTCTTGGTCTATATTGGTCATGGCCTGTCAATTTAGACGCCGCCGCAGAAACAGACGCCAAAACAGACGCAAAAGTTGCCGCAGAATCAGACGCGCAAAGACGTGGCTTCCCTGTTAGTAACTATCAATTAAAAGGATTAAGAACAATAGTTTAAAGTTCCCATAAGAATTTGAGACAATCATAAAGTGTGAGTGAGTGGATTACCCAGTTACTTGGAATGCGGAGTGCGGACCGTATTTGACGAAAGTGATACCATTGTTTTTATTGGGCATTAAAAGGGGAGAGTATGGGATGAGAATTATGAATACAATAGCAGTGAGAGTTCTTGGGAAATAAAGCTTTAAACTCGTTTAGCATAGTTTAGTTTTACGAAAAATTTTAAAATGCCGAAGGCTCTTTCATTGTTTTTTTATGCTCCTTTATTTATAACACAAAAGAGCCAAATTATTTTTGACATTACCTAGACTGTTTGCCATTGTGATGCTTTATACGCGCGTAGCAAATTAAAATCTTCAATTTATTAGTGTTATTTTCTCTACTTCTCACTCTTTGCAAGCTCTCCATCAAGGTATTAATTAAAAAAATACATTTTCTTTTTAAAAAAGCTTTAGTTATAACAACGGCGATGTTGAAAATCACGCTGGCTTCACCTCTTATTCGATTTTCTTTAACATTTTCTCGTCTCAACTGCA
>JARACY010006484.1:0-16793 GCA_029255725.1 Scrobipalpa atriplicella
AAAAGTAACCCAAATATATCTCGTGTCCGAACAATTTAAAATTATTCGTCCTTTAATAACGAAATAATCCTGGTCACGGCACCAATGAAACACCCTATCTCCTAATTATAATTAATAATTTGATAAAATTAAAATGGCCAATGATAAAAATGTGATCGTCTAGAAATTAAATTTATGAAACTAAAAGGACCTATACGTTGTGTAATTTTATTATTCCGAAATAGAAAATTTGAATGATTCTTAGTTAACTCTGATCTTTGAATAACCACTTTGGAATTATGTGTTTTATTTAAACTAAAATAAAGACTTGAAATTTTAAATGAGCTGAAAACAACATGTAATAATAAATTAAACATTTGAAAGTTAGAACAAAAGGAAAAGAATATGTAATTTGAATGTAAAAACATGCAACTCACAGATCAAGCTTCAGCTGGAATTCAGGAACAAGGAACCTCCATCTTCTTTCTTCTTGTAATCTAAATAAAGGAAAAAAGTAACATACTTTATATTAGTTCCTCCCGGCTGCTAGCATTCTGTGCTGGAAAGTAAAAAAGACTCAAATTCCATTTGGATAGGATAGGATAGGTTTTGAATAAGACTTTTTCAAAGTCTAGAATTTAGGTTTCCTAAACGATTTAGATATTGAGCGGACTCCCACCAGCCTAGCATCCGCCACCACCACGCTAAACCTTCCACAGACTAACCCATTACCTAGGCTATCTAAGATTCAAACCTTCCATCAAATGTTCCGATCATCTCTGATGATGTCCTAACTGTTCAATATCTTTATTTACCAAATTCTACGTTCAGTCACAATGTGGTATTACTTTCTTGACTGCTGAACCAAAATCACATGATTTGCGCTAAGAAATCAGTTTTAATGATAGAGACTATGCTGAAGTTAACGAGATTACGGTGATTATTTATTGGCACAGTCTCTATCATTAAAACTGATTTCTTAGCGCAAATCATGTGATTTTGGTTCAGCAGTCAAGAAAGTAATACCACATTGTGACTGAACGTAGAATTTGGTAAATAAAGATATTGAACAGTTAGGACATCATCAGGTGACAAAATAACTGCAGTTAAAACGTAATTTGCCTGACTCTGATGTATGATTAGTAGCGTGAAAGATAGAATGTTGTGAATGAAATCAGATGATCGGAACATTTGATGGAAGGTTTGAATCTTAGATAGCCTAGGTAATGGGTTAGTCTGTGGAAGGTTTAGCGTGGTGGTGGCGGATGCTAGGCTGGTGGGAGTCCGCTCAATATCTAAATCGTTTAGGAAACCTAAATTCTAGACTTTGAAAAAGTCTTATTCAAAACCTATCCTATCCTATCCAAATGGAATTTGAGTCTTTTTTTTACTTTCCAGCACAGAATGCTAGCAGCCGGGAGGAACTAATATAAAGTATGTTACTTTTTTCCTTTATTTAGATTACAAGAAGAAAGAAGATGGAGGTTCCATGTTCCTGAATTCCAGCTGAAGCTTGATCTGTGAGTTGCATGTTTTTTACATTCAAATTACATATTCTTTTCCTTTTGTTCTAACTTTCAAATGTTTAATTTATTATTACATGTTGTTTTCAGCTCATTTAAAATTTCAAGTCTTTATTTTAGTTTAAAAAAAACACATAATTCCAAAATGGTTATTCAAAGATCAGAGTTAACTAAGAATCATTCATATTTTCTATTTCGGATTAATAAAATTACACAACGTATAGGTCCTTTTAGTTTCATAAATTTAATTTCTAGACGATCACATTTTTATCATTGGCCATTCTAATTTTATCAAATTATTATTTATAATTAGGAGATAGGGTGTTTCATTGGTGCCGTGACCAGGATTATTTCGTTATTAAAGGACGAATAATTTTAATTGTTCGGACACGAGATATATTTGGGTTACCATTCACTCAGTTTTGACAAAATTCGGAAAAAAAAGGGTCGGCTATTAACAATAGTGACGCTTGTTACAAAAAAAAAAGAGGGCTGTAGACAGGGTCATTTGTGTAGAGCAGTGTTACTTAAACTCTTCTAGCAACGAGAAAATCAATCGAAGTCTCTTGTCACTTAAGAGAAAAATCGGGTTGTTTCATATTATTACTGAGAGACAAGAAAGTTAGGAAAATCGGTAAATAACAAAAACTCATTCTGCGAGCGTAGTGAGTTCTATTCTTCACTTTATCGATTGAGGAATATCTTAGTACTTATTAATTCATATCGCAAGCGTTAGTACTGCAAAGTAATTAGCTTGAAATTAAATTCGCTGGCATGTGATTTTAATGAATATAATTTATATTGGTATGATCCATAAACGAGACGAGACTGCTGACCTCTTAACATGCACTCGCGGATCACAGTTTGAGAAACACTTATGTAGCATACTGCTACTTTATTTAGATAGTAGTGATTGTAGGCAAGAGTTTTATTGCGAAAAATAACTACTGAATGGATTTATTGACGTAGGGACGACAAAAACAAAGATTTGTGAGAACGTTTATCGTTCATTTTTGTAGTAAATTATTGTTCGGATTTAAAAGTCAATAGATAGTAAAAAAAAAACTTGAAATACATAGTACATTGGCTATTTATTTTATTTAGGGGATTACATTTATTTAAATTATTTTTTTACATGAGTAACAGTTTTAGGGGCGTATGAGTTTGATAAAATCAACTTTTGTAAGTTTGTTTATAAAATATAAAACTGAATCGAAATTTTTATGCGATAAGCAGACAATTTGTCATTGTAGCACTAAACATTTCGGTCTTTGAATACGTGACAGAACGATCATTACTTTAGCCGTTTGCGCTCTGCAAACTCTGTTTGGGGGAAAAGCGTGATTGTATGTATGGTAGGGATTCGTGGTAACAAGAATCACGATATGACAAATATATGTTAAAGCGTGTCATATTCTAACAAGAACAAAAGAAAAGGGACGACAATTTAGTTACAGTTAGTTACAAACAATGAAAAATGCCTGAGAACATTTTTTTGACGCTTGTTCACGTGTTCGTAAGAGCAAGCGTAGTCATTTTATCGCTTGGACATTTTGAATAAAGATAAGTTTTTGTTAACTATTTTTTTTTATATAAAAACAGTCGATGTCGAAATACAACTTAGGTACATGTTCGTTCACAGATGCTTCAATTCAAGTGGTTCGCTTGTGAGCTCAGATAACGAATGTTAAAATTCTATGAAATTTGAGTTCCGTTTTTGTTTAAAAAGCAATAAATTTTGAAACTTTGACCGGCTTAAGTGTAGTTATCCTGAGAAACGTTAGAAATAAACAAAACCGTAGTTTTGAGAAGTTTTGAAATTTATTAGGGTTGGAGAAACTTTGGTTGCACTTCGCTTTTAACAATTTAGTGATAGAAACCAATTAAGTAGGTAAAGATAAAATTTTGGGAATTGCTGCACTTATGATCTGTGAAGTTTGAAATGACATTTTTGAAATCATAAGTGGTTTCGATAGTTGGAAATATAAACAATTTACAATTTTTTTTTGACAATTTTGTTACGAAACAGCATAATTTGAATTGAATTGATTTGAGTCATTTTACCTGTGTACATTGATAAAGAGTATATGAGATTAAAAACTATTGAATTGATTAAACTATTTTGTCGGAGCTTGAGATTCAAACGTAGGGTTGTGAATATGTTTATGGAAACATTAGGTAAAATATTATGATAATGAATATTAACGTCTTAGGGGCGCATTTAAACAGTTATTGATTTCGTTTGAAGCAAGTATTGTCTGATAAGTATTGGTAAAAAGGAAGATGATTATGTTATAGGAGAAAAAGGATGAGAAGTTTCATAATATTTAAATACAAAATTTAGGATATATCCTGTCTAAGTGTACATTATGAAATACATACTTGTACATATTTGATTCTTAAATAAATAGGAAATAAATTTGAGTAGAAAAAAAATACTAAGAAATATATTAGGTTAATCTCAACAGTGGAGAAAAATATAGTTGGGTAAATTAATAAATAAGTAAATGAAATTATGTAGTTAAACCTAAGGTTGTTTATTCGCCATTTTATCTATTTGAAAAATATCAAAACGGCTTACAAACAAAGGGGCGACTGTAACGACTATTTAGAATCACATATAAAATAATTAATTTATTAAATCGATCTTGCACTTTAAAAAAATATACCATGCAAGCTTCGTCTGAAAGTTTGAATGATATTACCTGGCACTTGCGACCCAAAATTTTAACAAAAGTATCCATGTGTTTTATTACTTGAAGATAGAGTTTATTTTTGGAAAACAGAAAGATTACTTGTATTGTTTTGGACTAGCTTAGCAGATCATAAAAAACATGTGTTCAGGGAGACTGATTTTTAAGGGCAGTTGGCTCTGGACCGGGAATACGGAGACACACGACGCGATAATTAATGGTTGCATAATTTTGCACCAATTTAAATTCAGTGATATTTTTCATAAGCGGATCCTGGAAGCAGAGCATCGTGTGAGGTTGTTTTTTTTCGACGTTGTTTGCATTCGAAGTTCTACGTTGAATTTGTTCCACTGTAAGAGTTTCTTAACTTTACAGTTAGTCATTTTCGTATAGTTAAAACAATAGTTTCAGTTATCCGGATCAACGTTGCGAGAGTTTGCTGTCATCATTCAGTGATCATCGTAGGGAATAAATTCGTGTAAAGAATAGGAAATAATAGGAAGTGATTGTATAAAAGAATTTAATGTGAGCGAGTGTTTGCAGATGAACAAATGGGTTTGAATTGAATAGGACAACTTTTCCTAATAAGTCTTTAAGGTACAGTGTCACACGTTAAAATAAAACACGGTATTTTAAAGATTTCTAGTAGTTAAAATCAATTACCAATATATTTGAATAGTTCTATTTTATTTTCATTCAATAACACTTTACATACATTCTATACACATTGACTAGTATACAGATAACGTGACTAGCTGGTCTGTATCCTATTTCAAGAACCCATTCGAATAGGTATACACTCAATATTTTATTTATTAATTCTATGCTGAAGTTAACGAGATTACGGTGATTATTTATTGGCACAGTCTCTATCATTAAAACTGATTTCTTAGCGCAAATCATGTGATTTTGGTTCAGCAGTCAAGAAAGTAATACCACATTGTGACTGAACGTAGAATTTGGTAAATAAAGATATTGAACAGTTAGGACATCATCAGGTGACAAAATAACTGCAGTTAAAACGTAATTTGCCTGACTCTGATGTATGATTAGTAGCGTGAAAGATAGAATGTTGTGAATGAAATCAGATGATCGGAACATTTGATGGAAGGTTTGAATCTTAGATAGCCTAGGTAATGGGTTAGTCTGTGGAAGGTTTAGCGTGGTGGTGGCGGATGCTAGGCTGGTGGGAGTCCGCTCAATATCTAAATCGTTTAGGAAACCTAAATTCTAGACTTTGAAAAAGTCTTATTCAAAACCTATCCTATCCTATCCAAATGGAATTTGAGTCTTTTTTTTACTTTCCAGCACAGAATGCTAGCAGCCGGGAGGAACTAATATAAAGTATGTTACTTTTTTCCTTTATTTAGATTACAAGAAGAAAGAAGATGGAGGTTCCATGTTCCTGAATTCCAGCTGAAGCTTGATCTGTGAGTTGCATGTTTTTTACATTCAAATTACATATTCTTTTCCTTTTGTTCTAACTTTCAAATGTTTAATTTATTATTACATGTTGTTTTCAGCTCATTTAAAATTTCAAGTCTTTATTTTAGTTTAAAAAAAACACATAATTCCAAAATGGTTATTCAAAGATCAGAGTTAACTAAGAATCATTCATATTTTCTATTTCGGATTAATAAAATTACACAACGTATAGGTCCTTTTAGTTTCATAAATTTAATTTCTAGACGATCACATTTTTATCATTGGCCATTCTAATTTTATCAAATTATTATTTATAATTAGGAGATAGGGTGTTTCAAGTCCATAAAAACCATTCGTTAAAAAAAAGTAGACGATTCGGAAAACGTTTATTAGAAAAGAAATCTGTACCCTCTTACTGACCGGAGATCATAGACATTGAGAGACCTTTTTATTTTGGGCATTCGTGTGCAAAAGGTAGAAAGGAACAGGTTTAGTCTAGTCTAGACAGACTACTAGACAAATCTCTATTAATATGTAATAGTAATGGTCTTAGGCTGCTACGGTCAAGGAGGCAATAAATAAACTGTACGGTACTTTGGCTAAGTTTACTTGTCTTAATAAATTGTTTTAGCAGTCTAGTGGTTTGATCTTTCGGCTCTCGATCCGGAGATCTTAGGTTTGATTCCCTGCAGCAAATAATTATAGGTACATAAAAATAGAAAATATGTCTATGAGCTAACTAGGAACCCTGACTATTTTCGTCATAGGTATCTTTCTGGAACTTGGTCTATTTTGGACGTAAATATTAGGTAAGTAAGGTACTTAATATTAAAATTACTTATAAGATTACAATAGCAAGATGTACAGGAATAGCGAGGGGCTGTAGAAGCTATTTTTGTGATAAGTGGAAGGCGACAGGCTATCTGTCAACCTGTGGGTGGATTTGAGTATCGATTTCCGATCGTTGTCGGTGACAGGCTTAACCACAGGCTTCACAATGGTACTGGATTTTGCAACTATTCTGATTTTGATATGGAAGGACTTGATTAACAAGTTATATAAATTAATCAAGTATTTTTTTAGCAACTGGATTTTATGTTTTCTTGGTGAACTTGCTCCATCGTCCACTCTCTCACCATAAGCTGGTATGGCAAGATTCAAAAAATAAAAAAAAAAAACTTTCCCATGGCACCTAATAGAACAATAATAACGACTACATTATCCATAGTCTCAGATCAGTAACATCGTATAAGGCGACTCGGATGCTGCATCTCATTAATACAGGAAGCGGCGCAAAAACTAGCGCCGCGGAGTCATCGACCTTACGGTAGTTTGTAATGCTGCCACGTATATCGATGTCGATAGATTCTGTTGTTACAATTTTTCATTTTCTATTGTTTATTCAGTTCAGATCGCAACGCTAAATCGGCACAGTTAGGACCAAACTGGGCGTTGATGGAACAGTCTCATAAATAGTGTCAGGGGACGTAGAATTTGGCCAGTAAAACAGAACGCTGACATAATTATTTGGTATCGGTAGAACAGATCTGCGGCTACAAGACTAAGCCTTTACGCACGCTTCCTGAACCCACAAAGTTGTGTTATTTTATACTATATCCTTTTTTTCACTGAATGACTTTTTAAATACGGCGCGTAAACTTGAACATCTTTATAAAAATTAATTTCAAGTTCCTTGTTTTTATCGATTGACGGCCCGCACAGCCAAGTTGAAAGTGTATCTGCCTGCTACGCTACGCAGAGTGTCCCGGGTTCGATTCCCGGCCGGGCAGACATTTGAATGATGAATTTAAATGTGCTTCTGGGTTTGGGCGTTCTTTGTGGTTGTTTCTGTGTATGTCCATGGCACACCTATTCAGTGGGGGCTATGAGTGTGATCGTGTTTTTTTTATCGATATCGATAATTGGGTTCCTACACTTCTCGGCGCGTGACGGTGCATTCACGACAAAGATCTCTGGCTCGCCGGACTATGTCTAGCTTGCGACGCAGATTCTTACATGTCTTCATTCAAATTCTTAGACGTCGATATCGATTTTATCGACTGAACTATTAACTCTTAATTACTGCTGTACAATAAACAATTATTCACCTTATTTATCAGCTCTTCATTTGGCTGCTAGTTTAAAAAAAAAATATAAATTAGTAATACGGCTTAGTAAAAGTACATAACGCCAAAGACGAACAATCGACATAACTAATAGTAGGTAGGATTAATCATAATCAGTCCTAAAAAGCTGAAGAAACCATAGAAACTTATGTAAAAAAAAAACAGCAAATGTTACCTTCTAATTTCATCTCTCTATTCCAATAAAACTTACAGGAAATAATTTAAATTGAAAAAGTTGTAAATAGTTTTGATTGATTGTCGCGTGAATAAAATGATTATTCTTCCTCCCATTATTACTTCAACGCTTCCTCCGTGATAAATCAGTTAAGATTATCTGATAGATGATAGGTTTAACTGTACTTATGTGAATTTAAATCATCTTTTTGCTATTATTAGTGGAGATAATCAATTTAAATTTGATTGAATTTGGCTGGCCTTCTTTCACAGTGTTGTACCAACCTATTAGATTTTTTGCAAAATAACATGACTCATAGAATGTGCCGTTTGATTTTAATCATAAAAATTCATATGGCCAAAAGATAAGTACTCTTTTATACATCGCACTTATGTATTTCTTCTTGCCAACATCCAGTAATGTCCTAACTAAGTGAAGTAATGTACTCATAAGCCACAACGTTCCGGTAAGATGAGCAAAAAAGTCAGCGACATTACCGACACGCAAGTGCTTTATCTTGTTTCTTAAGTTATAATGTGCGTAACGTATATCCTGTTTAATAGCCGAGAGAACTCACCATTCCCTACATAATCATTGGAAACGTGATATTTACTGACACATGTTATGCAATATTTCTTATGCTGGACTGCGATTGACAAAACACAGAATGTGCCAGCTGC
The DNA here is from genome assembly GCA_029255725.1 of Scrobipalpa atriplicella. NCBI lineage: Eukaryota > Metazoa > Arthropoda > Insecta > Lepidoptera > Gelechiidae > Scrobipalpa > Scrobipalpa atriplicella. Next base: position 8,602 of record JARACY010006484.1, read on the forward strand.
TTCTCCTCCATGCTGTTAAAGTCAGAAAAGGGATTCGAGGGTTGTATTGTAATTTAGGTGATGATGGACTCACGATCTATCACTAGCGCAGTGTCTTTCAACCTGTGATACATATTTCAATCCAAAATAACTCTCAATATTTGCGGATGTGGCGCAAACGCCTTTTTGTATGTACCTATGTAATGCAATTGAATGCAATCCACATTCTACATCCAAAAAACCTGACTGGTCATCGACCCCGAAACCTTTCATCCGAATAAAAGCCCGGGAGTGGCTGCGAACCCCCCTCAAACCTAGAGTCAAAAGAAAGCTGCACAATAGCACTTTCCACGCTCGTTTTGAACACTATACGCGTCATACATTGCTCGTTTTGTTTCACGTTTGTGTCACAGTTTTTGCTATTTGCAAAGGTTTGCTCTTGAGTTCAGTACCTATAGGCAACACGTGGCCATTGAGTTATTTCACCTAGAAGTGTCAAACGCCTAACGCGAATGATAGAAAGCTGCAGAGGGCTACTCTGTCTGGTCTTCTTCTTATACAGTGGGATTTCGACATGATAAACGCTGGTGTAAGATTAAGAGGACAGTAGTCGTGAACAAGACTACCTTTTCGTGTGAGATCATTCAATCGGACCGCTATGAGATAGTTCAGTTAACACACCACCCCATCAGTTGTTGTTTTGATATCAAGCAGAAATGTAAGGAAATGTTTTTTTTTTTTCATGTAAGTGGCATCCTGAACCCCCTAAAACCAGTATCAAAGGGAGCCCTACAATGCATCTTTTGTGCTCACGCATCGGACTGCATGTGCTTTTGTTTTGTGCTCTTTGTTGCCAGTTGGGAGTGTGTATTTATATTGCAGTAGGTAACATATGGGTAAGAACTTTTTTTTTTTTTTTTAGCAAATAACAATTCGTTCTAAAAATAAGGTCGACAGAGCGCTGAGAACAAACTAAATACATAAAGCCAAGGCTTTTCGGCGTACATAGTTTTTGGCACCTCAAGAAAAATAACCGAAAATTTGCCGAAATGTACAACACATTGAACTTTAGAGTGGCAGACATGTTTCTTCGAACTACAATACATCGTATTAGACGACAAAGGACTAACAAATCAAGTATGTATGAAATCATCCATAGCATTATTAAAATCTAAATCGCCTCAAGCAGACAAACGTGAGTTCGATTGCATAACTTGATGCAAATGTTATTATCAAAATATTATTTCCAATTCGCCTTGAACCCAGATGCCCTTTCACGTCATTCATTAAGTTATCAACACTCACTTAATAATAAATTAACCCAAATAAGACTATTACGTACGTACATTGAAACAGGGTGTTATCTGTTCCATGATGAGTTGATGACATAACTCATTTGTGTGAGCGACTGTTTGTGATAATTAGAGGGAGAAGTGGCTTTTAGTATTTACCTTAATTTCAAAGTTTTCTCAGTATTAAAACAACCTGGTGAATTCTACTTGTTCTCTTCGCAATCAGTTACGATCAATACTCGTATCGTAAAGTGCAGTCATATGCGTTATTATCATTACGTCATGCATTATGGGACACGAGGGCGCTTGACTTCGACTTGGCATCATGTCAACTACTCATTGTTTAGCCGTTTTAATCGGATGTTTTTTTTCGATGGGTTTGCTTGCTCTTGACTCTAGTCTAGGCTAGAGGCAGAGGTGACCAAAATAATGTTAGTTAAATGCAAAGCCAGCTGCTCGTAGGTGTATGACCCCTGTAGAGGGTGACAGCGTGCCAAGTGACGATAGAACGCGTAAGAGCGCACTCTACTCGGCTTTACGCTGCGATATGCATCAAAAAAGGACCTGGATAGCTCTGGATTCGTTCTGTTAGCCAGTAACTTTTACTGAACCTCTGAAATGATTTTGTGGTGAAGGTACTAATTCTTCATCTTCGAGTAGTTATGTAACAAAATAATCAAATAACCCTAAATAAATACTAATGTAGAGTAGACTCTTGATTACATTACTCTTAATCTTACCAAAGTCCGAGACTACAGGGACTATCGACTACTTTCTGACTTTACTAACATGATTATTTACTTGGGTGACGCTACGCTTGTACTAGCTTAATGGACACAGAACATACGTTGCATAACAAAGCACAAAAACAATTGTCAAACATTGACACTTTGGTCATGTTTAACATGTTTTAACACATTTAGTACCTCTTCAATAAGTAGAGCCCTACTTCCTAGTTGTAACTTTAAACCTTATTATAACAAATGGTACCTACTACAGATAATAATAACCAAGGCACCAGGATTGTTTACCATGAACTACTTTTCTTTCAACCACATATACTCATTTTTTTTATTCTTGGTTGTGTAAATCTAAGTGCTCCTAATGTGATCTTTTTACCACCTGAAATATTAAGCAACTAGATACCCACTTGGAAAAACGCCCTATCTAAGGCAGTTTCCTTATTGGAAACAAAAGTGTATTTAATTCGTTACCTATCACGATTGACCTATAAAGGCGCGCAGTTATTTAGTTGGCATTTCTGTCTCGCTCTATGAATAGTTAAACATACCGTACGTACGAAGTTACGTTCGATCAATGAGCTTGAAAGAGCGAATCAAAGGAAGCGTCCTTTTTATGGTACTTTCTTAGTAAAATCTTAGTTAAAATCTAATAAGTAAAATAATAATCTATAACTACATTTATTACCTATCTTGTAAAAAAATTATTGGATTAACCGCACTTGCACTTTAGTTTTAAAACATCTTTATTTTCAAAATTCTAAAGACATTCAGTAACTTCTAAAGACATTAAAAAAAAAGACAAAATTCTAAAGAAATAAAAAACTCATTGGCACTTCTCTTTATGTTCTAAAAGGCGGAGTAAATTTTTATGTGCAATCTATTAGGACTTCTCGATCCCTTTTCTTTTAAAGGTCGTCGGGCGCCCTCGCCCTTCGGAATTTAATCAAGAAGAAATTCAGATTAGGGCTTCAAAGAGACCGCCCTAAAGGCGCCCAAAGGGTGGATTGTTTGTTCTATGTTCTCCTTGCTTTGAAATACTGTTAATTATTTATGGAACTATTCAAGAGGTGGACTATTTATGGTTGATATGTTGCTTTAGTCTAAACTGGGATAATATTTAGACGTTGATTAGGCAAAAGCTGAAATTTACTTTCTTACTTATTATTTACAAAATCAATGCAAAATATTATATTAGGTACAATACAAAGAGTACATATGTTACAGTCAAAACTCATAACCAGTCAAAACCACTTTTAACTAAAAAAAACAGGCAAAAGTGGTTTTGACCGATGCTCTTAGTTAAAAACATTTTTGACTAATTTTTGCGGGCAAAAGTGGTTTTAACCGATGCCTTTAGTCAAAAACAGTTTTGACTGGTTTTTTCAGTCAAAAGTGGTTTTGCCTGATTATAATTCAGACTATCGGTCAAAATTCATAAAAAGTTAAGGTAGTCAGTGATAATTACCAGGAAATTCATAAAAAAAGTGTGTCACAAGTCAAGTCAAGTCAAGTCAAGTCAAGTCACAAGTCAAGTCAAGTCAAGTCACAAGTCAATTCAAGTAACAAGTGACAAATGACAAGTAACTAGTGACAAGTGACAAGCTTCCCGTAAGGTCTACTTCCTGAAATGTCAACTTCCCGTAAGGTCTACTTACTGTAAGGTCAACTTCCCGTAAAGTCAACTTCCCGTAAGGTCACATCCCGTAAGGTCAAATTCTCATAAGGTCAACTTCCCGTAGTAAACTAACCGTAAGATCAAATTCTCTTAAGGTCAACTTCCGTTAGGTCACATCCCGTCAGGTTAACTTCCCGTAAGGTCAAATTCTCTTAAGGTCAACTCCCCGTTATGTCAATTTCCCGTACGGTCAACTTCCCGGACCTGACGGAATGTGACCTAACGGGAAGTTGACCTTAAGAGAATTTGACCTTACGGGAAGTTTACTACGGGAAGTTGACCTCATGAGAATTTGACCTTACGGGAAGTTTACCTTACGGGATAAGACCTTTCGGGAAGTTGACTTTACGGGAAGTTGACCCTATGAGAATTTGACCTTACGGGAAGATGAATTTACGGGAAGTTGACCGTACGGGAAATTGACTTAACGGGATGTGACCTTACGGGAAATTGACCTTAAGAGAATTAAACCTTACGGGAAGTTAATCTTACGAGAATTTGACCTAACGGGAAGTTGACTTTACTGAAACTTGACCTTATGAGAATTTGACCTTACGGGAAGTTAACCTTACGGGAATTTGACCTAACGGGTAGTTGACCTTAGGGAAAAATGACCGTACGGGAAATTGACTTAACGGGAAGTTGACCTTAAGAGAATTTGATCTTACGGGAAGTTTACCTTACGGGATAAGACCTTACGGGAAGTTGACTTTACGGGAAGTTGACCTTATGAGAATTTGACCTTACGGGAAGTTGAATTTAAGGGGAGTTGACCGTACGGGAAATTGACTTAACGGGATGTGACCTTAGGGGAAGTAGACCTTAAGAGAATTTGACCTTACGGCAAGTTTACTACGGGAAGTAGACCTTATGAGAATTTGTCCTAACGGGAAGTTGACTTTACGGGAAGTTGACCGTACGGGAAATTGACATAACGGGGAGTTGACCTTAAGAGAATTTGACCTTACGGTTAGTTTACTACGGGAAGTTGACCTTATGAGAATTTGACCTTACGGGATGTGACCTTACGGGAAGTTGACTTTACGGGAAGTTGACCTTACAGTAAGTAGACCTTACGGGAAGTTGACATTTCAGGAAGTAGACCTTACGGGAAGCTTGTCACTTGTCACTTGTCACTTGTTACTTGTCATTTGTCACTTGTTACTTGAATTGACTTGTGACTTGACTTGACTTGACTTGTGACTTGACTTGACTTGACTTGACTTGTGACACACTTTTTTTTATGAATTTCCTGGTAATTATCACTGACTACCTTAACTTTTTATGAATTTTGACCGATAGTCTGAATTATAATCAGGCAAAACCACTTTTGACTGAAAAAACCAGTCAAAACTGTTTTTGACTAAAGGCATCGGTTAAAACCACTTTTGCCCGCAAAAATCAGTCAAAAATGTTTTTAACTAAGAGCATCGGTCAAAACCACTTTTGCCTGATTTTTTTAGTTAAAAGTGGTTTTGACTGGTTATGAGTTTTGACTGTAACACATACATTCTATTAGGTACCTACAAGAAAGTTGATAAAACACTTAGGTTAGGCAATTCGCTATTTTTATCAAAACTATACCTATTTTTTTTATGAAATACTATCAATAACCGCTAACAACACTTAACTACAGTGATACTTAATCAGCTAGGCAGAGAGAAAAAAGCAATCTCCACTAAGCCAAGTAGTAACCGTTACGTTTTGAACCTGTCTTGCCTTTGAAGGCTGATGGTAAGGTAATGTTTTACTTGAAAACACTTTGGTAGCTAGATGCAGGATCACTACCAGTAAATAGCACAGGATGACTAGCACATCACACATATGACTTTGGGGTGGGATGTGATCTACCTCCTAGTGGTCCACCCCGGGCAACGGCAACACAGGCTTGCCTGTGAATAAGTCCGGCTGAATGGTCCCAACAAAGCGGTGGTGGTAGGCTCCGCAAGGGGCCGCCTGGCTCGCGACCACCCTCTTACCGGAGTCCGGCGCCAAACAGCTTGCTGTATTCCGTCGGTGCATGAGACTACCAGTGCCTTAACAGGCGTTTTCTGGGTTAGCTCGCTCCATCGTCGACTCTGTCACGGTCATCGCTGACCTTTGTGTCTAGAGTCAAGAGCTAACCCATTCCAAGTAAAAAAAAAACACTACGCGTCGTGATAAGCACTGTACACGCACTCCAATATACCGAAGCTACACCTTTGTCACCAAACACAATGGTACCACTACACTATAAGGCGCATTATGCAAACGAAGGGCACCTGTCCAGCATATTAACTCGGTCAGGCGGACGACGGGCAGCCGGAACCACCCTTTGTCGCAAGTGTCCGCTATAGGTACGACCTATATATGAACACTAGAAGATAAGGGCTATGACATAAACTAGAGCTACGTACAATAGTACCACCTGTCTACAAGGAGTATTACCTATGCAAACGAAGGGCACCTGCCAGGCGGACGATGGGCAGCCGCAGAAATCTGACTCTAGGACGTCTAGAATCTATCTATAGCAAATCCCTCCGGAATATAGGTAGTACATTTCTGAGCCTTTCATTGTTGTGCAACCTTTCAGTCAAGTTGCCTATTATTAGCTTGCTTTGGAGCCATATCTGACTTAACGATTTCTTTTTACAATGTCATGCCATGTTTTTCCTTTCTTTATATCACGCATATTTACTCCACATAACCGGATGAAAGTCGGCAATACTCGGCACTCGAAAATAACATGAGCGCAAAAACACATAAATCATAGCCTTAGCTTGGAAACGTTTCATTTGATATAAATTGGCTTTGTCCCGTTTTGCCGGCGTACCTAATCCGTTCAATCCGGGTTATTTTTTACGCAACAAATTGCTTCCATACTGGACTGGGAGTGATAAAGAACATCGAATATACCGTGAAAGCCAGCAAAGGGTGCTTGATTAGGTTTAAGCATCCGATGTCTAAAATCGAAACTCTGGTCATTAATCAAAATTGATATAACTGAAATTTTCCTCAAATAAATGTCCGGAAAAATCCCCAACACAATCCATACTAAAATACATAAATCATAGATTTAGCTTAGAAAACGTTCCGTTTCTTACAAATTGGCTCCGCTCCGGTTGTCGTTGTAATCCGTTGAGTTGCAGACATAAATCCTTTAGCTAGGTCACATCACATCACATGACTGGAACATCGCGGAACTCGCCAACCTAATGGATCAGATAGAACAGATATATTCATGCTTATATTTTTTACATGGTTTTTGGGGCGATTTCAGATGGGTTTTAACAACTAATGAACTTGTTATGTTGTAAATTGTAAGGTGGTTCTATACTATGCTCCTGAAGAGACTCTTCTATAGGGTCAGAACTTCCGTAACACATGGCACTTGTTAGTCGTTTAAAAATGAAATAAGACTGTGTATTGCTGCAGTGACGAAAGTGAAACCTGAAACTCTAAAGGATTTAGGTAATACATTAAACCTTTAAATAGGCCAGTAGAACCATCTAAACTTATAAAATCGTTTGTCCTTACTGACTGACTGACTGACTGACTGACTGACTGACTGACTGACTGACTGACTGACTGATTCATCAACGCAGAGCCTAAACTACTAAAGCTAGAATCGTGAAATATGGAGAGCAGGTTCCTTTTATAACGAAACTTACCACTAAGAAAGGATTTTTGGATTTTCCCCCCTTAAAGGGGTAAAAAGGGGGTGTGAAGTTTGTATGAAAGTCCGTCAATTTTGAACGTAGGATCTTCTAATTTTGTATTTAGGGTAATGATTTAAAAGTAATGAATACGTGTTTCAGCGTTTTTGGATTTTCTACCCCTAAAAGGGTTAAATACGGTATGGAATGTGTTGGGGATTTTTCCGGACATTTATTTGAGGAAAATTTCAGTTATATCAATTTTGATTAATGACCAGAGTTTCGATTTTAGACATCGGATGCTTAAACCTAATCAAGCACCCTTTGCTGGCTTTCACGGTATATTCGATGTTCTTTATCACTCCCAGTCCAGTATGGAAGCAATTTGTTGCGTAAAAAATAACCCGGATTGAACGGATTAGGTACGCCGGCAAAACGGGACAAAGCCAATTTATATCAAATGAAACGTTTCCAAGCTAAGGCTATGATTTATGTGTTTTTGCGCTCATGTTATTTTCGAGTGCCGAGTATTGCCGACTTTCATCCGGTTATGTGGAGTAAATATGCGTGATATAAAGAAAGGAAAAACATGGCATGACATTGTAAAAAAGAAATCGTTAAGTCAGATATGGCTCCAAAGCAAGCTAATAATAGGCAACTTGACTGAAAGGTTGCACAACAATGAAAGGCTCAGAAATGTACTACCTATATTCCGGAGGGATTTGCTATAGATAGATTCTAGACGTCCTAGAGTCAGATTTCTGCGGCTGCCCATCGTCCGCCTGGCAGGTGCCCTTCGTTTGCATAGGTAATACTCCTTGTAGACAGGTGGTACTATTGTACGTAGCTCTAGTTTATGTCATAGCCC
>JARACY010006485.1:0-16788 GCA_029255725.1 Scrobipalpa atriplicella
AGTTGTTCTTGGTAGTGCAACAATTGAAACCATTAAAATGCAGTTTCACGTAGAGTTTTACCAAGTGGCGACAATCGCAAGTATAAATTATATTAAATTACCTATCACTGGATTCCACGATGATGACAATTTAAATCCGTCTTCCCGATTGAACGTTTTGTGCTTTTTTATTTCATTCGCTTCCCGAACCATTCTAGGATAATATTCTTATAGAGAAAAGTCCCTACCGTTTGCTCGCACGAGAGGTGAGGATGCCAGCATGACGTCATGCTGTAATCCTCACTAAAATATAGTTGTAACTTCGCATTTAAAAATTTTAAATTAAAAAATCAAAAAACCCAACTGCGTAGGTAATATTAGGTACTTACTTAATTTATAAAATTTACCTTTAAAAAGATAAAAACAAGTAGATCTATTTCTGTCTCAAAACCAACTACCTCGTCGTTACACCCTAAGATCTGCTGCAAAATCTTACAAAAATCTCATGCAGTCGGAGCAATATGTTCTATAAGTTGGTATTTACAATTAAATCATATATTGCCTCCGACTGCATGAGATTTTTGTAAGATTTTGCAGCAGATCTTAGGGTGTAACGACGAGGTGTTGGTTTTGAGACAGAAATAGATCTACTTGTTTTTAGATTTTTGTTATGAACGGGATTATTACCACGATTATGTTTATTGTTACCTCGGTAATAATCCCGTTCATAACAAAAATCTAATTGCAGTGAACAACCGCGAAAGTCTCAAAACTTATACTACTTGTTTTTATCTTTTTAAAGGTAAATTTTATTAATTAAGTAAGTACCTAATATTACCTACGCAGTTGGGTTTTTTGATTTTTTAATTTAAATTTTTTAAATGCGAAGTTACAACTATATTTTAGTGAGGATTACAGCATGACGTCATGCTGGCATCCTCACCTCTCGTGCGAGCAAACGGTAGGGACTTTTCTCTTATAAGAATATTATCCTAGAATGGTTCGGGAAGCGAATGAAATAAAAAAGCACAAAACGTTCAATCGGGAAGACGGATTTAAATTGTCATCATCGTGGAATCCAGTGATAGGTAATTTTAATATAATTTATACTTGCGATTGTCGCCACTTGGTAAAACTCTACGTGAACTGCATTTTAATGGTTTCAATTGTTGCACTACCAAGAACAACTTATCTATTTATCATGTTCAAAACTGTTTTAAATGTTATCTTTGAATTAATTTCTTGTGTTGTGTTTGTGTACATCACCTATAATATCCCTAACGATGCTCGGTTGAGCGAAACAGATAAACAAAGCCGAGGACAGTGAATGAGGGTAGTGCAACATACTCTCATCACGCAGCGGACTTCATCTCGCCGCTCCAGTCAGCTCGCGACCACGATTAGCATTATACCAACACAAGTAATGTACTTACGATCATAACATTTAAAGAGTGAAATATCTCTCCTCGTGGTACTCGGGCCTTATAATAGCGACATGAGTGCCGTCAATTGCGCCCAGCACGCCTGGTATGTGGAATCTATAATAGAATCTGTAATTTGTAAAGGTTATGATTATCATTGGGTTTATCTTTATTAACATATAGCTTTTTATATTTGAGAAAATGGGATTTTACCTTGATTTAAGCTTATTCCTCTCTTCAAGTGATGTTGGCCACTTAATATAGTGGCCGTAAACAAGATTCAGGGCCCGTGTAACCTGTCTCACAGCTCTCGACACCGTAGTCTGGGAAACATTGTGGCACCCGCTTTGCCCCACAAGGGTTTGATAGGAACCCGAAGCATAAAAGGAAAGGGCAATGAGAACCTAAAAAATAAATTTTTTTGTTGTTCAAAATGTTTACATTAGTTTTATTTTAGACTTGCTTTTTGTCCCGCGGTTTAGTAAGTGTGTAAAAGTTGGTAAAATGTCTTTCCCATTGGAATGACAAATTTTTCTCCCCTCGATTCAGTAGTTTTTGAGTTTCTTCGTTACAAACCTACATACACAATACATACACACACAAAAATACAAGTCTTTCCTCTTCTTCTGTCGTATGGGTATCAAGCAAGGTATCAAGTCGATCGACCCATGAGTCTAAATTTCCTCTTTTATATATAGTGTACCTAGATGTAGATAGATACTTTATACTATGTTATGTAGGTGTACCTTTAATTTTAGACTTATACCATCAGCTCTTTTTGGCTTGGGTATAAAAGCCCGTAAATTCATAACCAGCCATTTTACGGAAATTTTGTCCAGCCGATACGTCTTCATAAATTCCTTATCGGAGAGGTCCTGGAACGGGTCGAATGTTTTTCTCGCTAATACACGTAGCCGGCGTCGCTGTAGCACTCTTATAAGCTGCCGGCGGCGAACAGCAATATCAGCAAATTTTAAAACGCGCCACCGTAAAATAGGCGACGTGAAAGGCCTCATTTTTAAAACAAAATGAAATTAATTAATTTAAGTTCAATGCAATCAATGCACAAATTACGCACAAATGATGTAGAAAAAATTGCAATGGCAGCTCATTTGTCATAATGACAAGCCTGTCATTCCATCGATGCCACTGGATTATCAGTGATTTACCACTGAAAGGAAATTTGGTATTCTGCTAAATTTTGGAATCAATCGCATCAGACTATCATGGTGTCGTAATCGCCTCACACATGCCAAGCCCCTAATGCGCATGCCTCAGAGATGTCTAGGTGTGATCTAAATTCCGGTGTTGCCCGTCAAAAGCTTCCACAAAAACTACCAAAAACTTACTAGTACAAGGAGAATTTATTCAAAGATACCAAGTTCGATTTTATTATTTTCTTGTCTAATCAACCATTATACTTCCAAATTAAACACGATTTTGTATTAAACAGAACATAATTCTTCAATATAACTACTTGGCATATATTTAAAAGTGTATTTTACATAAAAAAGTAAATAACGTTGGCTGTTGCAGCGCAAAACTTTAGATCTTTGCTATAAGAAAAAGCTACTTGGAAAAAAGTAAGTGCCTGTCAACAACTTTTTTCAACTGCCATGATTATTATGATCACATTATAAAAGCTAAATATGTACCTACTATGCATGATCGTAATATTGCATTGAGGTTAAAATTAGTAAGTAACTTATAAAATCCACTGTAACACATTCTGTCTTATTTATCGTGTAATTCCGTGACACATACGTGCGCTCATCAGCAGGTAACACTTTTTTGCTTACAATGAAGAACATGATGATGTTTATGCATGTCTTGCTTTTATTTACAGAATATAAATAAATAATAACAGGACCGTGAGCGAGCGTAGACCACGGTCGGACAAACCACGCTCATCGACTTCATGGAGAATCACCTACTACAACTGGCACTTGGCACACTGCACGCGTACAACAGAGAGAGGGTCACAATTTCGGCGCTACGGCTGCGGATAGATAGTGCAGGCAAACAGCATCTCAATTCAATCAGATTGCACCCAAAAAATCAATCACACACCACACTCAAGAAAAGTGTACACGACTTAATATATTCTTCTTGATTTATTTAAATTAATTGTGTTTTTTGTACGTCAATAAAGTTTATTTGGTTGAGACAGTGGTCGAATTTCATTCATTTAATCGTGCTTTCATTTCCACATTTATATTATAAAAATTGGTTAAAAATTACATAGAATTTTCCACCTGTTTTTTTTTCGGTCATATTGTACAAATGAAGAGAGGAAATCAAAAGTTTTCGTGTGTTGTACCTAATATATAAGCGAAATGCTGGCAAACTGCAATACATAAATATTAAATTATAAAAAATCACCCTTTGCATATATCAACACTGGCCTTAATAGATAATCTAATATGCATAATAGCAGCTTAAGCTAAATCATGGAGCTCAATACCTCTGTTAAACCCACCAAGTACGTAACGTGGCAGAGTGTTATTTTCGTTTGTCGATTTGAAAAGTAAGAAATTTGAAATTTGCCGTGCGCAGGGTTTGAACCTGCGACCGTTGGAGTGCCGTTCTGCCAACTGAGCTACCAAGCGGTAGCCAACTTGGCGAATCTTTGAAATCCTTACTTAACACGTCACAGTGAACGTTATTCCGAAGGCTACATTTTTAATTTGTTACTTTTCATATTTTAGAAATAAAACCATATACAAAACTTCCCATGTTAAATAGCGCTGAGAGTGCAAAATACCCTCAAAATGTGGTTTCGTAAATTAAGCGACGTGTAGGGCCTCATTTTATATGAAAATATATACACACTAACCGAATCCACTATGAAAATAGGTATGGTTGTTCAATGGCGTCAGTACGGCCAAAATCGCATGGAGACGAAACGTCAAAATTTAGTAGAATACGAAATTAACATGCCGTCATGAAGCCATCGAAGAGCAGAATACCAAAAAACATCGTGGCGGTTCGGTGGTTCAGTACGACGCGGTTCTAGATGAACGTGGGCGGGGGCCCTGCAGTACAAGGAGAACTGTCAAATCTCAAGATGACGGTGTTAGTTCCTTTTTTCGCCGTGCTCATTTAAAGCGTGGCCATACATAAACGTCAAATTTTAGATTGACCTGTCAAAAATCACAGTGGCATCCTGTAGCAAGTCATTGAAACACCATTGAAACACCATTGTGACACCATTGGAAAGACATTGATCTCTAAAAAAATTAACAGAATACGAAATCTTCAAAATGTCACCATTGAGACGACATCGGCATGCCATTTTGACACGATTCATTTAGCAGACTTGAGGCCCAGTTGTTGTGACCAGGGGCCTATTTCATAAAACTGATAATGACAATTCGACAGTGACAATTCGATGTACACTGCGTAGCTGATAATCTTCCTTGTATCATGTCAGCAAGTAAACTACGCAATGTACGCCGAATTGTCATTGTCAAATTGTCATTGTCAGTTTTATGATTTAGGCCCCTGGGGACCGAAGTTCTACTGGTCTAGTTTGGAAGTTATATATAAGCAGATCCCCGTGCAAACTTCGATACCGCGTTTCAGAAGCGCCAAGTATGTGCGCCATCAGCCAAAGGCTCATGCCACGGAGGCAGTCACTAATTAACTTGCTGACTCTACGAGTCCTAACTACCCGCATGTTAAACGACCCGTGTTAGATAACACTGTATGATATGACGTCATGGATTTGCTGACTCTACCAAAACTTTACAGCTTCATTTAATTCACTTCAAGTATACAACGTTGAATAAGGTGGGAGTAAGCAGTAGGTACATCAAATGTCTATTAAAATACCTATATCTTAATTAAAATGGTGGCGCGGTGATAAGAATGTGAACTGCAAAACGGGCCAACCAAGTCTCGTTTGAAACAAATTGAACAAAAAACAAATCTAAAAGTAAGCCAAGTTCTAGGAGTTATTATAGAAATTCTTACGAATAGGTACCTACTTAAAGTTTAATTTTAAGTGACTTTATGTTTTCTCGCCCATAGTGCCCATAATCCCGGAGTTCCTGTACGACATTCGCCACCCCGACGCGCCGCTGTCCATGTCACTGGATGAACCGCTGCCACAGCCTTCTGCTCCACCCACGCCCTTCTGTCCCTGCCTTAACAACACTAGTAAACTTGATCTCAATGTAACCGTTGGTGAGTAGCATATTTTTGAGGATTTATGCGCTATTTTATTTTAATTTCATAATGAAAAATACTTAGATATTTCATAAATATAAGCAGTTTAAATTCTCCATGTTGAATACTCCCTCGGTAGCTCAGTCGGCAGAGCGATGGAACGGCATTCCGAAGGTCACAGGTCCAAGTTATGCCCGTGGCGTCCTTTTTTTTTTTATTGGACGTGGCGAATACGCCTTTTACTTGGCGTTCTACTCTCTGCCTACCCCTTTAAGGGATACAGGCGCGAATCTATGTTTTTAGTGTAAGTAGTAAAATCGTTGACACAGTTTTTTTTTTCGCAGCAAACATCACAGCGGAGAAGATAGAGCGCCACAACGAACTGATTCATGAGACTGTCGCAGTGGGAGTCATGTTTGCGAGCAAAGCCATCGTCCAGCTGATGGCCAACCCCTTCGTCGGGCCGCTCACACACAAGTAACCTGTGCTTGTTCTCAGTTTCAGTTTGGTTAGGACAGTGCAGGCTGAATAACTTGCTTTTCTGAAAATAAAAATTCCCAGCTTCAGAGAGCACGTTAAGCCGTCGATCCTAGTCGCTCTTTGATAGTGATCGTTATCAAACCACGTCAGAATACTCTACCTTGTAGTTGGTTAAAGAAAATTAACACTAGGTTCATCGGGTCGTTTATCCTGAAACTCGTCAATCGACAAAAAAATTTGAACAATTTGCTGATTAACGTTTTTAATTCCAGAATCGGATACAGCGTTCCCATGTTCACCGGCTTCATTCTCATGTTCCTGTCCACACTAAGTGAGTACCTATATTTTGCATAAATTTTGTTAAAGTATTTTCATGTATTTTTTAGAGCGTATGCTCTCTATTAAAATACACACGCATGGGATTTGATCCCGTAGCAACGACGTCCAACCCACAGCGATAAATAAAATAACCGACTGAAATTTCTAATCTCTTTAAACTAGTCTTACTTTACTAGCCTAGCCACGCAGCGACGCAGTTATGCTTTACCGAATAAATTCAGTCAGTTATCATTCATTTATTTCGCAGTTACCATTACATTTGTATTGTAACAATTTCTGTATTATATTTGTACATTTGCTGCCAGTTTTCGCGTTCGGCCGCTCCTACAGCGTGTTGTTCATCGCCCGGGCGCTGCAAGGCATCGGATCGTCGTGCTCCTCCGTCTCCGGAATGGGAATGCTGGCTGAGCGGTATCCTGACGACAAGGTACGTGGCTAAAATAATAAGTCGATAGTATTTTTATCGACTGTTGCAAGCACTAGTTGTATGTGAAGCTGGTAGCTGGCAACCATTTACCAAAATCTTTGAAAAAAAAAACACTCAAAAAATAAAAACTGAATACTTTCTGCTTTATTTTACTCATGTCATGGTATAAGAAAGTTTTACTAACTAATGTTTTGTTTTTACTAACTAATGTTTTGTTGTCTCATTCAATGCGGAGTTCTACGCGAAGTAATTTCCGAATCTTCCAAATCCATCCATAGGAATACGCAAAGTTTGTATGCCCTACAAACTAGATGGCGCTCTTCGCTTCGAGAATTTGTACCAATTTCCCGTCCAAGCAATTTCCTAATACCTGTTTTCTTCCAATCCCAGGAGCGTGGAAACGCAATGGGCATAGCACTGGGCGGGCTGGCTCTGGGCGTGCTGATTGGACCACCGTTCGGCGGACTGATGTACGAGTTCGTAGGGAAAACAGCACCCTTCTTGATGCTGTCGGCATTGGCACTTGGAGACGGACGTGAGTTCAGAAATAAACCAAGGAAATAAATACATACCGGGTGTAAGGCGATTCTCATACTGGGCTCCGATCAGATATTTTCTATGTTCCTTTGTTCAAACAATGGAATGGAACGCCTAAGAGAGAGCTTCCCGCAAACTGATAGGGTAGCTCAGCTCAGTCAACGAAACTGAACAACTTACGCAAGGATATTTCTTAGGAAATTAAAAATAATGTTGACTTTCCCATACAAAATGACCACCTCGATCCTGTGCCTCGATCAGATAATTTGTATGGAAAAGCAAAATATCGAGCCATGTTTGTTTTTTCGTTTCCTGAAAGAATTTCCTGGTGAAAGTTGTTCAGTTTCGTTAACCAATTAACCCATATCAGAGGCAATCAGAGGTATAAGTCTGTCTATAAAATCGTGAAATTAAAAAACGGCCACATCGTCATGTCGTCCCTTTCATATTAACGCGGTTTGAAAGGGATAACACTACGATGTGGCCGTTTTTTAATTTCACGACTTTATAGACAGACTATATATCAGGCGGTTTAACAACTTTGTTTTAATCAGATCGTTCGACAACTCACACGACCTAATTAGACTTTAATTTTTTCTGATTTCAGTGCTACAACTGATGATCCTGCAACCCGGCGTGGTCCGTCAGGAGTCGGAGCCACCGTCACTGAAGGCACTGATTACTGATCCTTACATCCTGGTGGCCGCTGGTAAGAAATAATAACCTGTTATAGTTTGAGACAATTAACTTGACTTAGAATGCTAACTCATTTCGCTGGCTCAGCGAATTTATTCTAATAGAGGTACCTAACCTACTAAAGATTTGGTAATAAGGCAACAAAAAGAAGAACACAATTTTATAGCATTTCCATCCTCCACAGGGGCAATAACCTTCGCCAACGTTGGAATAGCGATGCTGGAGCCAAGTCTACCAATCTGGATGGCTGACACGATGGAGGCGAGGCGCTGGCAGCAAGGAGTGGCCTTCTTGCCAGCTAGCATCTGCTATTTGATTGGTCAGTATCTGGTTTGGATTGATCAGTTCTGCGCTATGATTGGTCGATATAAAATGCTCTAAAATAGCAATGCTGGAGCCAAGTCTACCGATCTGGATGGCTGGCACGATGGAGGCGCGACGCTGGCAGCAAGGAGTGGCATTTTTACCTGCTAGCATCTGCTATTTGTTTGGTCTGTATCTTGTTTGGATTGGTCGCGGTCTGCGCTATGATTGGTGAGTCTGCGCTATGATTGGTCGTTACAAAATTATCTAAAATGAGATATTTGGATCGAACGTAATTGTGTAGAGAAAAATAGCGTATTTAACGACAAATTGACATTGTACTTGCACCACGATGCACTGTGGCGCAAATTAAAAGGTCTATTTCTGTGCCTATTTTTTGATCTCATGTTAGACATTTTTTTAAATGATGATGAATGATGAATGATTGTTGCAGGAACGAACTTATTTGGACCACTCGGGCACAAGATGGGACGCTGGCTGGCCGCATGCTCAGGCCTTGTTATCATTGGCATCTGTCTCATACTTGTAAGTATTATATTCGAATATTAATACTTACTAGTATTATGAGGACAGATGCCAATGATAGACAAGTCCTGAGCATTGCGCAGCCTAGCGTCCGATCTTGTGCCCGAGTGGTCCAAATAAGTTCGTTCCTGCAACTATCATTCAGATCTAAATCAAATAAATGGTCGACCAATCCGTAGTCGACTAAGACTGATTAAAATTTAGCATTTGCTTTAAATTCATGGTAGCCTCGTGCCCCTCGGTGAGGACGTATATGAGCTGATGATGATGAGGTCTAAATATTGATCTTTAAAGTCATGTATTCTTACACAGATCCCTATGGCGCGGAAATTGGAGCACCTGATCATCCCAAACGCTGGACTGGGTTTTGCTATTGGCATGGTGGATTCTTCCATGATGCCGGAGCTAGGTTTCCTAGTGGACATCAGGCATGCAGCTGTCTACGGGTCCGTCTATGCCATTGGAGACACGGCATTTTGCCTGGGATATGCTGTTGGTAAGTTTTGATAAATTCTAATGACTATTTACGAATAAGTTTGTAAGAATAAACTATGATCAACCGGATATGGACACTACTTATGACTAGGAGAAAGGTACATATGAAACGGATGAAGTTTTGTTTGACAATAATTTATGGATTTTCATGAAATTTCGTATAATTAAGTATGTTAGCAAATTATTTACAGAGAAAACTTCATCCGTTTCGAGCGGCCTTGTGTACTTTATTCCTTGGCTGTGTGTGAACCTATCATAATTTTATTCTGAGAATTTGCATTGTTTGTAATGCCTTTTATAAGCAAAATTAAGTATTTGAATTTGAATTGTTTTGTAGCAGCAAAATATTGAACTACATTTTTCTCTCAGGTCCAGCGTTTTCCGGAGCTCTGGTGAACAGTATCGGTTTTGAGTGGATGCTGGTGATAATAGCTGTGCTGAACTTTGCGTACGCGCCGATGTTGCTCATTCTGAGGTCCCCACCGGCCACTAACGAGAAGCAGGTCAGTATAAAGGCTCACTCCGGGTAATATTTAAGAAATAATTTAAAAATAATTTTAAGAAATAAATAAAATATACTTTAACTTCAGCAGGCCTAGATCTATTTAAATTGATTAATTTATTTGATTAGTTTTTATTATATATTTACACTTTTTTTTTTCTTACAGAGCCTGATAATAAATGACAAGTCATCAGTCCGATACGTGAGCTACCAGAATGAGGAAGAAGAGTAAGACATAATTATGTTCCCGCCAACTGAAAGCCATCTTGAAGAAACGAGCAAAATAAGGCATAAGGGAGAGATATATCTATAATGCCATTCAAGTGAAATAAGGGGTTTGTATTGTTGATATTTTTATTAAATATATGTATATTAAACATATTTTAAGTAAGGTGATCAAAACATATGCTATTTACCAAAATAAAAATAATATAGTGTGCTGTAGTTATTGCCCAAAATGACTCTATATTCTATTTATATTTGTCTGGATATGGAGTAAATTTTTTATATAATCAAAACTTACTCGTATTAAACTAAATATTATATCAAATCAAACTACATATTTAATCCAGCATGACCAATTTTAATGATCTATAATATTATTTACCTATTTAAATAAATAATCAAAGTCCTCTAAAGGTATTTACAACTAAATTTCTGTTGATAATATAAAATGAAAAACACAATATTGAATTAAATATTACGTATTTAGCCTAGTCAGGGTTTTGAGAGTAAAATATCTTAAATACTTGTAGTTCCTTACATATAAAATCATATCTACGAAATATTTAACCTAAAATTATACTTAACACTTAGAATATACAGTATGTATTTAAAACATAATATTGCAGGGTTTATAACAATAATTTCTGTTAAATATATACCTACAAATAATCTGTAATGTGTTCGTACACCTACTAAAAATATCTTGAAATAAATACACTGACGAATTGACGATAAAAATGTAGCGTAAACAACTATGGGAACATATTTATTTATAAAATTATAAATAAATAATCTTTGAATTTTATCCTTTTACTGTATTAAGTTACTTACGTGACTTTGACAATATTATTCATAAAATATATATACATTTATAAATTAAAATTAAATACACAACTTTTTTGATATTCGATAATTTGACAATAATTTAAAAAATCACACGTTATTTAAGCACTTAAAAATTTGTTTATTTTTTATATAATTTATAAATACACTGGATGATGTGATGGACCTAAATAGTAATAAACATTTGAGCTTATTTTAGATCGTATATATTGTAAATAAATGCGACAATGAGCGTTATATATTTAACAAAATGGGCATATTGATTTATGATAATGGATATCTTCATATATTTTTATATTTATTGCAAGCAAATGAAGATTAACATCTTTCGTTTATTGCTACTCGAAAATTAGTCCTTTTCTTACGTCATAGTCTGTAACATTTAAAGTGATTCAGTTAATTTATAACAGTGTTTTGATGCCCTTAACCATGTTTTGTTTAACCAAACATGTAGATATATAGTGCTCAATGTCAAGTCTTATAGTACTAAGTCTTAATATAAAAAACTATACCAAAGCATTGTACAAATTATTTAAATCGATAAAACGAAAACTTACTCTTATTTAACATTGATGTAGTGAAATGCTTATTGAAATATCGGTTCTCCTACCGTAGGTATCACAGGTAGGTATAATATTTCTCCATGATAGCAAATTGCAGGGTTTGAATTGTATTATAATCATTTTTTTATTATATACTGGCTAACGAAACTAAAATGGGCTACAGAAGTATTACACCTGTGGATCTTTCTCTAGACACATATTATACATACGATAAATTTCAGATATTTATAATTTTCAATAATTTCTTCTGTAGGTACTTTCTATAATCTTCTGTGTATGGCTGCACAGACGGTTATGGTATATCTATCATGGAAAAATGTTAAATTAATAACAGTTCGTAGAATTTTCCCCACTTTTAAACTAAAATACAATATTATTATTACACCTAAACAGGTTGAATGAGTATTTTTTTATGTTACACATAAATTTTGTTGATAATAATGCAGGTAATTTTTACACTAACGTCTTTAATTAGAATATTTTAATACTGTTTCACTATTTCATAGAATCGAATATATATGTTTGTAATCACGTAATCTTCCATTTACTAAGTAGTAGTTTCATGATTATTTAGAGTTGTGTAGATTTATTGTTGTTGCGCACGACAGTGAACAAGTTCACACGGTCATACTCATAGGCTACGTATATCATGTGATGAAATGTGGCATAATAGTCGTTATTTTTCTATATTTTATAGAATTGTTCAAGCGTATCATCATATTCGTTCAAAACATATGTTTGTTATATTTTAGTAGAAGTTAATAAGTGTAGGACAAGGTAACATAAGTTTACATATAACATAACTAACACACAAGTGTGTATTATCCAACTTACACCTCATATTAAATAATAATAATAACAACACCTTTGGTACCTATTGAATTATGATTATTTATGGGATATTCAGTTGGGTCAAAACGATGTTCTTATTAAATCATTAGGTGATCAGCTCACATATTATTTTGTCACTTCGAGTTATACTTAGGCCAACCTAATCATTCATATTTGGTAATATTTAGAATACAATCCCATCCAAGAAAATATAAGTATTATGATATAATTATGTTTATATATATTTTGATTGGTAAATATACCTAATTACATTTATAGGAAACCTAAGTAGGTTAGGTGCACTTTTTATTCGATAAAAAGATATATTAATGTATAATAAATTTTGTTTTAAGTAAAGGAGCCATGTGCCAAAAGTGTATCGTAGTAATAAAAAGATATATTTGTAAAATACTTATACTATAAAAAGTTTAATATTAGTAGCATAAAGATTTTGTCCATTATGTTGTACTCGACTAAACTAATTATGCGCTTATTGTAAGTATATATTCATAATATTTGATTTTACATAACTATTTTTAATATTTATAGTTTTGAACATATAGTCCATCTGATTGTTAGTTACATAGGATGTAACACAAATGATTTCTTTGATGCAAGAAATAAATTGCCCAGTAGTGGGACGATTTACAGGCTCATAAAAAGATAGTCATTTTATTAAGCCTTCAGTAATACATTTTTGTTTTACTTAATTACTTATTTGTGCATTAGAAAGAAGATATATATTATTCACAATACTGGTGATTGATACAACAATCTTGCTATAAATATCTTACTTTGATCATTGTATCTTTCTTAAATTAAACAGTTATGGCTGGTTTGGAATTTAGAAGCTTTTCACTTTAAATGGTATATTTACATTAGGTAATTTTATCGTAGGTATATAACCATATTACTAGATGGAGAAAGTCTGTCAAAATATGTGAATGTATTTATCAATCATAATAATACCTATCATTACATAATAAATAGTAATAAAACATATTATTGTGATAGTATAGTGATATTTTGAAGCTTTTTGAGAATATATTTTAAACTTTAGTGGTTAAGCAATAAATAGTTGAATTTGTTAACATTTTGTGCAACGCAGATATTTTATATTTTTATGTAATTTTAGATGAAATAGTCCAATTAATTAAAATCTTTTTAGAATCCTGCTTTCTTTGATGAAATTGGCCTATAATTTTGGATCATAAGTCAGTTTCAATAAGACTACTCCTTAATCATTAAAACAGTACCTATCCACTAGTCCTGCCCTAATGTAATGTCTTAGGTAGTATACAAATTGTAAGATCCTATTTCAAAATTATCTTTAATAAATCTTTAAAGTTCTAACTTGTCTTCTTATGTTAAAAATGTCAACATATTTATTTATATACATAGTTTGAATATATCATATGAGATAAACAATATATTTACCAAATGTGTACCTACCTAGTGAATTTTATTGTGTTGGATTGTTGTTTTAATAAAATGTGGGTGTATGAACTAAAATCTTGTTTTTCTCATGATACATAATGTATAAAAAAGAACAAAAGAATACTGTTTTTCTACTGTAAAAAGGAACAATGAAATATGTAATGTTTATTAAGGGATCAGTAGCAGTTGAAGCCCGAATTTTGTAGTGGATAGGGCCGCGGGAAGCCTGGATGGTGTAGTGGATAGGGCCGCGGCCTTCTGTGCAGAAGGTCTTGGTTCGAATCCCACCACGTACCAATGTGTTTTTCGGTTTTCGAATTTCATATGTACGTTTATTCGGCGCTTTTACGGTGAAGGAAAACATCGTGAGGAAACCTGCACACACATACGAAGAAATTCAAAAGGTTGTGTAACCTAATCTAGGCTTGGGTCTGGTTTTCCTTCTGGGTTGCGGAGGTCAGATGGACACAGTCGCTCTGTGTAAAAACCAGTACCCTGTTCAATCCCCCTATATTAGGTAGCCGACCCCGTGAAATACGGAAACAAGGCTAGGAAGATGATGATGAAGGGATCAGTAGCAATACTAAATTTAAAGAAATTTTTTTTAGCAACCAATCACGACACAGACCAATCACTCATATAATGATTGGTCGCTAATAATTAAATGATTGTTCAGTATACTCTACCTTTACACTAATTTATTTAAAGTTAAACCTCTATCTACTATAAAATATTATACACTCTTTGGAGAAAAAAATACATTTATTTTTTGTTTTCCAGCGCAATACTCCTGGCAACACTCATTTTATATGGTTTCCAACGAGACAAATCTGGGGTCCGATCGCGGTATTTCGGAATGTTAATGTATGTTATGTATAATCAGTTGGCGACCGAAGTCCGGGGGGTAACCTGGAGACAAGACGTTGCTAAACAGCGCCATCTGTTATCGATCCATATCGTACGGTAGCGCCTTCCTTTGCATCTTACTCCTGCCATATTGTTCCTCATCAGCAGACCATTATGTTAATAGAATAGAATAAAATTTATTTGCACAAAAATCCACTACATTAACACTGCAAGAAACTAATTTAGAAGAGCGAGGAACAAAGTCCCGAAAGCCCGTAAGCGCCCATCTACGCAACACCTCAAAACAGCGCCATCTGTTATCGAGTAGCGGTATTTCCGAAAGTTAGATGAAATTAGAATCTGTTTGTATTAATTTTCTGAAAATAATTTAAAAAACATTTTATGGCGACTCCTTTCCTTTCCTTGTCGTTTTAGTTATTCAGCTACGAACTACACCACATAATTCTTATTACTATTAGGTAAAAAAAAAAAAATTTTTGGGCCAGTTTTAGTTTTGCTCTATTCCCCATGTTCCAGGGAAATTTACACATTGGTCAGTTATAGTGGGTTAAAGAATAGGTACCTATGCATAGTTAATTTGAGTAACTGTTTATTTAATACAAAATAGAAAAACAAACTATATTAGAAGACTTCTTAAGTAGGTATTTTTTTTTATCTTTGTTGAGTTTTAGGACGGTAGCGTACGTTAGGG
Organism: Scrobipalpa atriplicella; assembly: GCA_029255725.1. Lineage (NCBI taxonomy): Eukaryota > Metazoa > Arthropoda > Insecta > Lepidoptera > Gelechiidae > Scrobipalpa > Scrobipalpa atriplicella. The sequence goes on from JARACY010006485.1 coordinate 15,353, forward strand.
TAAATGATACGGCAGTTGCAAGGTTGGATTTGACATATGTAGTCTTTATGCGGATAAAATACATCTTCGTCCAGGGCATGATCATCATTTGGTTCAAAGTTCCCGAAAGCCGTAGCACCCTGATATACCGCAATTCCGGCCTGGTCACCCATCATATTGTGCAAAAACGGTGACTTGACCACATATCCAACGTCGTCCCCACTGTCCTTTACTTCCCATACAAAAATATCTTCCTTAATTTGAGTAGGTAACAATTTCAAATCAACATTTCTCAAATTTTGCACGGGTTTAGATAGATAAAACATAAAAGGCAAGTTGTGGTATGACGGCAGCCTTATAAGAGGCCTTTTCCTGGGTGGTTCCATTGGTTCTTCATCTGAAGACTCATCGCTGCTATTTTTCCATCTATTTAAGTATGCATGGCGAAGTCTTTCGTCGAAGCCTTCCTCAGGTTCCTGATTACGTAATTGGTATCTGCGTCTTGGCCGCTCGTAATAATTATAACCTATTCGCATTGGAACAGGATCTTCATCCAGTTCATACAAGAGTTCATTTAATTCATTCTCAAATCGGTCATATCCGTCATCGCTAGAATCATACGGCTCATAATAGTCAAAACAATCGTCATCAAATGTATCTTTCCAATTTTTCCAGTCCATAGATATGTATTTCCAAAAGTGATCATTGAAAAGTCTACATTGTTCGACATCGCTTGAATCTCCATCATGGTAAGTCCCGCTTAAACCGTATTCAGCATCGCGGTCATTGAAAACTTTCACGATCTTCACATTGTTTATATCAACACCTGAAATGGAATTAAATTATTTATTGTGAGATGATGCAATAAATGATTGAATTGAATTGAATTGATGAATTTTGATTAATAATTGTTTTATTATTTATTATTACTTCCATGCTGGGTCTTGGATTGATAGAAAAACAGAATGTGCCAGCCGCATCTTCTCCTGGGCCTACTGTAAAAATAAGCTAAGGGATCCGAGGGTTTCAGTATTATAATTTAGGTGATAGGCTGACAACCTGTTACTATAGATAGCATATCTATTTAGATAACCCTCAAAACTTGTCGGACATGGCGGAATGACCTTTGTTTAGGTCGTTTACGCTCTGCCTACCCCATTAGGGATAAAGGCATGATTATATGTATTATTTTATTACCTTCTTTTAGGAAGACGTAACCTCCTTCATGGATACGTAGCTCATAGTTCCCCGGCGTGACGTCGAGTCTTAGCGCGTTCGACGGTAGGTCTGATAAGGTGCACATGTGCACTTGGTCCGTTAATTTGAGTAAAACCATTATGTGAATCTTGCTTGAAGATCTTAGTAATCGCATAAAGTAAACTCTGTGAATGTAGAAGTAATACCCAATACGGGGTGCTTAAGACGGCAAGACGACAACGATCAGATCTGTAAAAGAA
>JARACY010006486.1:0-16786 GCA_029255725.1 Scrobipalpa atriplicella
GCAAGAAGGATATCGAAATCAACCGTGTTGAACGCATTGCTAAAATCTAGGAGTGTCAGTACAGTAACCTTTTGGTGTGACATGCCGAGACGAATGTCATCAGATACCTTTACGAGAGCCCTAACGGTACTGTGACCTTCCAAAAGCAAAGAAAAGAAAATACTCATTGAACACTCTGGTTTGCAGTTATGACCATCCAGCAGTAATAGCTGGATCGGGGACAATCGGCGCAGAAATAATGAACGAACTACCTGAAGTGGACGCTATTATAGTGCCTATCGGCGGTGGAGGCCTGATCGCTGGAGTAGCTGAAGCTGCTAAGCACGTCAATCCTGACGTACTTATTATTGTAAGTCTCATTCTATCATCTGATATGTAATTTGAAAGATTCTTCTTTCATTAATAGCCCGGTTTTAAAACTCATGTCCTTGTTTTGTACGCTCTGTTTATTTTTCTATTGTAATTTTTTTTGTCTTTAGGGTGTAGAGCCAGTCAAATGCTGCGGTTTCTTCAAAGCAATGGAAAACGACGGAATTTTTGAGACCGAAGTGGGTCGTGGTATTGCTGAGACTCTGGGCGTTCCGACAGCTGGGTGCAATGCCCTCCATACTGCCAAGTCTTTGATTAGTAAAATGGTTATATCCACGTTATATCCAATCCAACTTCTTACTTGTTTTACTATTTATATATCAAATTCTTGTTATGCAATGGGAAATAATTTTCGAGCATCAAAAATTACCTAATTAGCCTAAAAAAAATCATTTCAGCCGCAATAGGTTAGGTTAGGTTTGAAGTTATTATTTTTAAGGCTGATTTAGTATTTTTGAGGCTCGGTTAATTACAACCCTTATGCAATGTCCTGGGATATGTTACATGTGGGCTCTATCGAAAATACACTCAAAAGAAGAAGAAAAAACATCATAAAATGTTTATGTGTCTCTGTACATCCAGATTCTGGTAGATGACGATTGGATCGCCAGAGCCGTTTCTCACTTGGCGGAGGAAGAGAAGATGGTGGTGGAAGGTGCAGGAGCAACAAGCCTAAGCGCATTATTCGCAATGCCAAACTTGCTACCAGAGCTACAAGAGAAAACGTAAGCTACCATGTCCCAGTGACTCTCAAAGACTTCTATCTTTCTGGCCAAATATGAAAGAAATGTGACTAAGATTTCAGATCTTATTCAGATTTGTTCTAAAGATGTAAATTGAAAAACTTCGATAAAAAATTTACACGAAATCTATACGGGGTGTAAGGGACAGCTTCCCGCAAACTGATAGGGGTTGCTCAGTCAACGAAACTGAACAACTTCAACCAGAAAATTCTTTTCCGCGATGGTGGGTCAAGCTATATGTCACCTTACACATTTTGTATGTTGACCAGTGTAAACTTGCATCCCCGTCCACGGGCGGTAGTCCGCTAAAAGAAGCTCATGTTTCAGAGAGGAGAGACACAAATGATGAGGGACGCAAGGCACGCGAGAATTGCAATAAAAAAACGAGGGACAAGGGCCACTGTAGATAGAAGTGAAACTAGGATTTAAAAATATTATGTAGTACCAATGTAGAACCTAAAACTAGGCGCGAACGAAGCTGCGGGCAAAAGCTAGTTATGAATATGTAGCTTTGTTTTGCAGTGTCGTGTGCGTTTTGACTGGCAGCAACATTTCCCATGTAATGCATTTGACAAAATGTATGGAACGAGCTAGAGCCATAGATGGGAGATTGATCAAACTAACGGTAAATATTTGATCCGATTGAGGAACAGTTTTTAGGATCAATTAGACAGAAGAATCTTAAGAAGGCGATCCGCATACAGTCAGCGTTCTACGAATAGATTCCGGGGAACATTGCACTACAGTAAAGTAACTCAAAATGCTAAACGTTTGTCTGTTTTCTGTCTGTGAAGATCCTTGTCAGGCATTGAGAGTATAGTCTACAGTCAGCAGTAGAGTTTTGAAACAAATCAACCATCTTTTCAGATGCATATCGATGCGGACGACACAGCATACACATGCCACGTCATGAGCATGATATCAAACGTCGGTTGTAATGTGATCCAGAGCTACACAGAACATTCTTGGATAACAGACAACGATCTTCGGAAAATAAGAGTAAGAACATATTCTCTTTGACCGCCTCTTTATAAAATGGTAGACCCTCCTAACCGAGCAAACATCAAATCTGTAGCCTTGTAGCCTATCTTTGTTTATTTAAAAGCTTTTATTTAGTTTCGCCTGTCCCGGTGTGTCTATCCACAAATCTTGCAAACTAAATTTGACCTTCTCGATGTCCGATTGAACTGCAATTTTGTATACTTATGTGAATCCGGTGACAATGCAATATTATGATACCATTGAGCTGAAATTATCCGAGAAGACTAGCTAAATAAGCAAAACTAATCTAACTGTTCCAAAAGTTTTAGGATTGTGTAGGGGTAGGTCCTAATTAACAACGTCCAATAAATTTCTCTCAATTTCACGTGCCGCTAGAGGCGGAAGGGGGGGTAAAGGTCCCACTTTTAGGTTTTTCGCTTACATCATTTTTCATTTTCATTTTCAATGTTTCAGCATTTTTGAAAATTCCGTCCAAATTTGTATGACAACAAACTTTCATCCCCTTTTTCACCCCTTTGGGGACGGAATTTTCAAAAATGCTGAAAAACGTGTCTATAAGTTTTTAGTTATTAGCCTAAACATAAAATTGGAAGATCCTAACTTCAAAATTGACAGAGTTCCATACAAACTTCCATCCCCTGTTTAACCCCCTTAGGAGTGAAAAATCCAAAAATCCTTTCTCTCTGGAAGTTACGTTATAAAAGGAACCTGCTATTCAAATTCCATGATTCTAGCTTTAGTAGTTTAGGATCTGCGTTGATTAGTCCGTCAGTCACTCAGTCAGATTTTAAATTATCGTTGATTTTTCTATACGATATGGTATACCTCTCAGTTACCGTGTGACTTTTGCTTGGGACTTTTGCCATTGATACGAAAAGAAGAAGTTACATACTCTGCCTGCCCTGCCTAATGTTACCAACTTAGCAAATACCCTCTTCTACTTTTCAGTTGCACTTGATGATAGAGACTCGTGACATAGACCATGCGTGTCAACTGAAGCGCGTGATGACCAAGCTGTTCCCTGACGAATGCGACTTCATGGAAGAACCGTTCAGTCCTGTGCCAATATGCGTCTGTTATCCCAAGAAGAAATCTCCGTTTGCTCCTTGAAGAATAATAATATTCTGAGATGTCTCACGAACGTTGTTCCTTGTGTTCACAATTCTAACAGAAATAAACAGGATTTGTTTAGAATATATTGTTTTTTCTTCACTATAGTTTTTATCATTTACTACTTCTGTGGTCTTGGAACCCTGTGCTCTTAGAGCAACACGTTCCGCTCGTGTTGCTCTAAGCCTGTGTTGGAACCTATTACTCAATCTCTTTTTTTCCTTCGTCATGTCATATTGCTCTATTGCTCTCACTCTCGATCCATTCGTATTTGATTTCGTGTCGTGCTGTATAGGTATTATTCTGTGGTGTCGTGGGTTCTTCTTCTTTTTCTGAAGTCACACAGCATATCACACAGTGCTATAAATTAAAACTCTTTGTATATTCTGTAGCTAAACTGAGCTCCATGGAGCCTGATATTTGTCAAATGCGTCAAATGTAGATCATCAATCATAAGCAAAATTTTATAAAAATCAACAGAATCTCGAAATTTTACGTGAAAGAAAACAAGACAAATAAACATTACTATATTTCTAAGACCGTGAATCCTACACTACACAACACAGTCATAAATAATGGCTCGAAAGTTTGTAAGTTCATTCATCAGTCCATCATATCATAATTCATAATCATAAGTTTTCTTTCATCGATTCAGATTTTTTTCTGAAAAATAAATCCACCTGTTAATTTCTATTTTTCAGGAAGATTTTGATGAGTATTGCGATCCTAATAATCCCGCAGTAATCAAGTACGAGGAGATAATAGAAGCTGCAAAACAAATAAACGAATATATCTCGACCGCACCGTTAATGGTAAGAAATAATTTGATGACTGTAAAATATAAGTTTAAAAAAATTGAAAATTAAAAATGATTGATTGTGATCTAATAGTGTTACAATAATTTAGTACCTACTAGTTCACGCACTGGGTTACACTGTATTGCGAAGGCAAGTTTCTCTTCCTAAGTGCACAATTTACAAAGTGTGTCCTTATGCTTAAATTTAACAATAGGAAGTTTTATTTTTATTATTATTTAAGTAAGTCTAATCAAAAAGAAGTACAAAATTAATAACAACAAATTAGTGAATAGTTTTTTTTTTTTTTGTTAATAAATAAATAAAATAATTAATAAATAGTAGTTGTGATATCAACACTTCTTGCATTTAAATTTGGTAAAAAATAAGTCTGGCTTGTCTTGTCTTGTTTAGCCGTTAATGTCCCACTGCTGGGCAAAGGCCTCTCTCCGGTCTCCCCACCCATATTATTAAGTAATGAATGAAAATATTTTTAGGAATCCCATCGTGCTAGGAAGTTTGGTATCCATTTGTCGTACAAACTTGAATCTCGACAAAGAACCGGGAGGTAAGAACTCAAAATTTTTATTTCCACCAGACACGAAATACAATGCTATCGATTCGGTGAGGACCTGAGGACACAACTTAACTAAATCCCTTTCTTTATGATAGAAAATGACAGATATAGACTTATATTAGTTAAGTCGTGATTTTTGCACCTACGAATTGCTACTAACATACTTAGTGTTAGATTGTCTCTTGGCAGTTTCAAGGAACGAGGAATCTTGTACGCCCTACTCGAGTTACCCTTGGACAAAAAGAAAATAGGAGTTGTGGTCGCATCTTTAGGAAATTATAGACTTAAATTAGTTAAGTCGTGATTTTTGCAACTACGAATTGCTACTAACATTTTATTTATGAGCCTGTGGTGTCCCACTGCAGGGCAAAGGCCTCTCTCCATTCCTTCCACTTTTCACGATCCATTGATAATACCCGCCATTCTTTTTGATATGCGTCCAATTCATCGCGCCACCTCTTTCGGGGTCGTCCACGTCGCCTTATTGCATTTGGTTCCCATTCGGTGGTAATTTTAGCCCATAGAACATTCGGCATACGGTTGACGTGGCCAGCCCAGTCCCACTTCAAGTCAAGTAGGCAGCCTTCTGAGCTACGTCTACAATTTTTGTTTGGGAACGTAGCACTGAGTTCCGAACTCGGTCGATCAGTTTAACTCCAAGAATGCTGCGCTCCATGTTACGTTGGCAAACCTTGAGTTTGAATTTTTGGACATCAACCAAAGACCTACTAAGGAGCTACTAACATACTTAGTGTTAAATTGTCTCTTGGCAGTTTCAAGGAACGAGGAATCTTGTACGCGCTACTCAAGTTACCCTTGGACAAAAAGAAAATAGGAGTTGTGGTCGCATCTTTAGGAAATGAGGGTATCGCGACCAGCTACTACGGCTCCAAGTTAAACATACCAGTCCTAGTGGTGATGCCAATCACGGTTCCACCGTCCCACCTGCAGAAGTGCCATGCCCACGGTGCTAAAGTGCTCGTCCAAGGATTCACCTTACACGACGCTATGAGATACGCCCGTGCGATCGCAAGAGATAAAGGACTTACTTATATAAACGGGTTCGTTGTTGCCTTGCTTTTTTAACATAACGATAAGAAAATCAAAGAGTTATTAAAAGATTTTGTCACTCAATTCGCGTATACCATCACATCGTCATAACTCCATAATATGAAATGCTTGAATGAATGTAAGAAATCTTCCATTCTAACCCAGATCCAAGGTATGGATAAACGAATATTGGGCTTTCATTATAATGTCCAGTGGAACCCCAACCAACGAAAACGCCACATAATTTCTGAAATAGACGACATACTGAAGGCAAACTGTAGGTAACCTCATACGTATCCCTAGTTACGCTTCGCGCTACGTCGCATAGGGCAGATATACCATGGTATACAATATGTAAGTATCTGCAGATACTTACATATTGTCTATGTTTCATTCTTCGACTTTTTTTCCGCAGTCGAGACCACCCGCATGTGCTGACGGGCTACGGTACCATCGCATTGGAGATATTGCAGGAGATGCCCCTAGTGGACGCCATTTTAGTTCCTGTCGGCACAGGAGGGCTAGCCGCTGCCATCTCCACCGTCGTCAAACATGATAAGCCCGATTGTCTTGTCTATGTTAGTTCCTATTTCATTTTTAAGTACAGAGGCTAATACTTATCGATTAAGATCGAGATTCGAGAAAAAAAGCCCTTCGACTGTCAATCAACATTCTCGGTTTCCTATGTTTTTTCGGTGGTATAGCTAAACTGAAAAATATACCGCTGGCCTTCTTTCTGTCCTCCATCTCCATGCCTGCTGGCTGACTCAGTCTCAGATAAAAACTTCGACCTAGTGGCTTCAAATTCCTGGAATCGATTTCGATTCACGTTTTTAGTCGATATTTTAAATTCGATATCAGTTATTTCTCTAACGTACGGACCACGAATTGAACTTGCATTTGACTCTTTCTTTTCTAGGGAGTTCAACCAGAAGCAACGCCACTTTTCTTCAAAACGTTGGAAAACGAAACTGACAGGGAAGTGATGGTTGAAAACAAACCGACTATGGCTGACCATATCAAAGTAACTGCACTTGGAACCAATTCTTACTTCAACGTGAAACCATTTCTGGATAAAATGGTAAGTTTTATTTCTATGCATACTAAGAAGGAGCAACTTCTCTGGCCGTAAGCAACGGTACGGGCACTTGCAAAGGGAACATGACCGATCTCTATTTTGTTGATTTATGGTCCTTGATCTGGAGTAGCTAGTGTACATATATTTTGATGCATTTTGTATGGAAGGTCATTTTTTTTTTTCGTTTTCCGACCTATGTTCCTTAGGGAAAGTTGTTCAGTTTCATGGGTAGATTCACACCTTTTTGATGCATATACCCTTTCTGTTACACGTTGTATAGTAATCTGGAGGACATAGGTTCGATCCCCACGGAGGGTACAAACAAACACAGTTGATGAAATATTTGTTTTTCCTCAAATAACCATAAAAGCACACAATTTTTTTTTGGAAAGGTTTATGGTTATGACTTTCGTTTGACCATCAATCAACGCAAACACTTCACATAGAACACATTTATGTCTTTTATATGACTATCAGCGCAAACGCTTTTTTACAAAGAACGCGTTTATGTCTTTTGTATGAACAACAGCGTAAATGATTTTTGACAATGAACGCGTTTATATGTCTTTTGTATGACCACAGCGCAAACAAATATTTACAAAGAACGCGTATATGACTTTCGTATGATGATAAGCGTTATAGAAACTAATACATTTTTTAATGTTTAAGTTAACTGCCTCAGGGGCAGAATGGGATCGTTCCCAGTTTGGTTAGTTAGAACAATGTTGCCGATTCGGTTACAGAACCAACTTAACTTATTTAAGTTTAGTCCTGTCACTTTCCATCTCGACCGAACAGAAAAGGATGGCAGTATACACGGACTAATTATAAATCTGTCACTTCCAAAATCTATGGACAGTTACGTCAAATTAAGTCGTGATGTGAAAGGGTCCCGACTAAAATGCGTTTCGTTTCGTGCATTCGATCTATGTGACAGGTTTATAATAAGTCAGTCTGTACTGCTATCCTTTTCTGTTCGCTCGAAATGGAAAGGGACAGGTATACTTATGACATAATTTATATATGCTTATGATGATTACATGCTATGGAGGGTAGTTACGCCGTATGTCTTTGATTGTAAACGTTAGGCTGTCCAACTCTGAAACCAGCTGAATCCTCGCGAATAAAGATGTTCAATGAGGAAATGTTTAATTTAAGCGCCCTTGTGTTTTTGTGTAGTTGTTAGTGAAAGAAGAGTGGATATCTCGTGCGGTACTGCACATGTTCGAAATACAAAGAGTGGTGGTGGAAGGAGCCGGCGCGTGCCCGCTGGCCGCCATACTTGGGAACATTGTGCCCGAGCTCAAGTTGAAACAGTAAGACTTCTTTTTAAAATATAAATCAGTGCGTATCAAAAATGCAGAAAAGGGTATAAAGTAGAAGTGAATATATGATGAAACTGACTGAACCCGTTTCCATATTAACTAAACGTAAAAGTTTTGGACTTGTTTTTTCTGTTGTCGTTTTTGTATGAAATGATGGTCACCATAAGCAGAAGCACGATTCCAAGCATCGGATGGATAGGCATGTTAAATGCAGAACATAATAAAGAGTTCTGAGTGTAAGATTTCTTCTGCTTATCAGGTGACCATCAAATATCATACAAAAACAACAACAACATAAACTGTTACCTATTTCATCAATCTCTACATCGGGGGCCTATTTCATAAAACTACAATGGCAATTTGACAATGACAAGTCGGCGTACATTGCGTAGTTTACTTAGGAAGATTAACAGCTACGCAGTGTACATCGATTTGTCACTGTCAAATTGTCATTTTCAGTTTTATGAAATAGGCCCCAGATGGCAGGAACCAGGCAGGGGCAGGAGCCAGGCAGGGGCAGGAGTAGAGATTCGTTGTCTAGAGGAAATCGCATCCGAATCCGACCGAGAAAACAAAAAAAAAATGCTTTGGTGTCACATCGTTAGCTACCACCGGATATGGGATAACCAGTTTCCTCATCATCATAAACTTAAGAGCGCTGCTCTTGTCGGTGGAGTATGAAGTAAACGCCAGTCCTCTCTCGATTCCGCCTTCTCCTTGACTTCCCTGTATGACTACCTACTAGTTTCCTACTTAGTTACGTAGTCAGCAAAGGCAGGCCCGCTCGAAACGGATGAGATTATCTTAAAAAAATATTAATGGATTTTTATTAAAATTCGTATTATATTGTTCATCAATCAAACAATTGTATAAGTATACGAAATTTCATAAAAATCCATAAATAATTTCCTAAGATAATCTCATCCGTTTCGAGCGGGCCTGCCAAGATGTCTCCTTTGCTGACTGTACTAGTTTCCTAATTTGTCATATTTAGTAAGCCTATATTTTCCAGTGTTGTGGCAATAATAAGCGGAGGAACATTGAACCCCCTCATATATTCGCGATGCTTGGAGAGAGGACTGTCGACAGAAGGTCGCCTGATCAAGTTCAGGGTATGATATCCAATCCATCCATTGTTTTAGAAACAATAGAGAAGTTTTTTTTTTCTGGTATTAATGAATCATTTTCATTTAACGTAGTTAGTTAGGTACTATTACTACGTCTACGCTTGATGAAATAAAGACAAATGTGTGAGAGTAAAATAAAAAATAATTAATCAAATTAGAAAATTTTAACGTGGACTTTATTTATGGCTAGGTTTCAGCTACCGATTTCACCCACTTCTAATAGAATGTATGTTGTACTTAATGTAGTTTGAATTTTCCCGCGGTAAAAAGTATAGCCTAATAAGCCTATGTCTCATTCCAGGACCTAACCCAATGTGTGCCAAGTTTTATCTCAATCTATTCAATATTTTAAATTATATTACAAAAATACAAAACTCCTCTCCTCTAATAATGGCACCAATTCGTAGTTGCAAAAATCACGACTTAACTAATAGGTATAAGTCCATGCCTGTCACTTTCTATCATGAGAGAACAGAACGGGATGGCAATAATTTTAGTTGAGATTTAGTTAAGTCGGGATGGTTACGAATCGGGACCATTAGCAAAAGTATAAATGATCTTCTCCTTGCTGTCGTGAGGGTCGATCGACCCGATGAACCCTATAGATGGTAAGTGTTTTGTTTCTAGGTATACATACAAGATAGCACGAAAGCTCAGACCCGGTTATTCAAGCTGCTGCAATACGGCGGATACAACATTCTGAGACAGTTCCAAACTCATCGCTGGCTTCAAGACGATACGTACAAACTTGAGGTTTGAAACATTTCAATCAATTCTTAATTAATGGCTTTTGTGTAGTCACAATTCTGCCAATGTCACGTAAATTATTGATAAATTATGTAAGGGAGAGTCTAATATTGAGACACGTGGAGTCTAAGATACCCTTCTCCTTCAAGGGAAAGGTACAGACTCCTTGAAACATTTCGATTCACGACATTTAACCACCCAGTAGGTTTGACATCGAATCACCTAAGCGCACAATAGTGTTATTATTGGTAGCAATTAGTGGTTGCAAAATACGCGACTTAACTAATATAAGTCCATACCTGTCACTTTCTATCATGAGAGAACAGAACGGGATGGCAATAATTTGAATAATTTTAGTTGAGATTACGAATCGGGCCCATTGTCGTAGACCGTGGTCATACAGAACAGAACACCAAAATCGTGATTCGTATCTTCAAATGGGTAAATTACTTAAGCTCGTATTTATAATCAGCTCTCAAGAGTGACAGCGAGTTTGAGTTTGAATCAGAAATGTCATTTCAGTACAAAACAGCCTGTCAAATCCACACTTAATATTGCTCTGAAACTTGAGAAAGCTTAAAAAATAAAAAAAAACTTGAGATCGCTATAAAAATACGAGCCTTAGTTCATTATGTAGTGTAACTCTTTTGTCTTTGAATCGTCGATTGAAAATATATGAGGCCACTAGCCTCGTAATCGTAACGTGCCTTCCGAAACACGAAAATGGTTGTGTTATTATAATCTTTATTTAAATTAATTTTTTGGTTGTCAGATCGAACTCGTCTGCATAGCTAATAGTCTGGAGCACGCTTTGGAATTGAAAAGGATTATAGAACGTGCATACAGATGCGATTCTATATTCGAAAACGAACCTTTTGACGATAAAAGAGTTTGCCCGTGCTATGTCTACAAAGATGTGTGTATTCATTAAAAATATCTATTGTCTCTTAAACTTTCAAACCTTAAATTTTTAAGTATTATTACTAGATCTAAATAAATAAAATATTACTAAAAACTACACTACATATTTTTTACTACTAAATAGAATAATAGATAGATATGATTGCAACATTAATTATATTTTTATATAGAATACTTTCAGAATTCAAACAAACATACTATAAAATAAATACACTATTATCACAACTTATTCAAAAAATATTGTCTCATATTGTTCCCGATTTATTTGAAGTTTTTATCCATGAAAGTTGCCATTTTTATATCTCTTTTGCTGAGGCCGTTTACATCGTGAGAAGATAATGTTACCTGCAACAAAAAACAAAAAGCTATTATGATTTATACAAACAAAAATTGTTGTTATTACTTTTTAACAAGGCAATGATCTTTACCATTTCATTATCAATCTGTAAGTATTTATTAAACAATCTTGTAACATGATAAGAATACCACAAAAATAGTTTTGTTACATAAGGTTATCTCAATAATTTACTCAATTTAAAATGTTAAAGAAAAATCTGTACTCGTTCTTTTTTCATTTTTAATTCATTATGTAAGATGAAGTTTGCAAGTGACTTGGTTTTTTCACCTGAAGCTTGTTATAGACATTGAACCACTCGGGGTGATGATCCATCTTCTCAGCCAGCAAGGCGACTCGGCTCATGAAGCCGAATGCCTCATTGAAGTCCTTGAACTGAAACTCCTTCTCAATGGCATCTCGGTTGCTCTGCACTTTCCAGCCAGCGTTCAGTAGGGGCTGGAGGAGGGAGTTACGTTCTTCTGATGTCAGTTTGTCAGCCTAGAATGGATAAGAGGTTTTCATTTGTAGTTATTCCTTCATTCTTTCATTGTTATTAATGTATAGAAATCAAGACTCAGGCACAACTCATTTCTAAAAAGCTTACAGCAGACCTAATAGTGTGATGTTTTCATCTTTTTTGGATGTATTTATGATTAATTAATGAAATGCTAGTCAGATCCAATTAACTAGAAAATTGTTTTGACCTTAGCCCTGAGCTAATGCAAGTTCATTAGTGAAAGTAACTATATCACTACAGTTTACAATAATGATGTAAGTTTCAACCGCTTATCATTCAAGTTCTATTGCAATAACTTGTTTTGCAACTTAATATTAGGTCAGTTAGTCAATACAATACAGTTGATAATAATGAAAAAATATCAGTTTAAGTTTTCTTGAAAGAAGTGATAAAATCACACCAATATTATTTCATTAGAGTGAACCTTTGAGTGAACAGCAAGTTTAAAAGGTAAATCATTCCACTTGTTGCTTCTACAAACAAGGAAAACACAACTTACCATTTTCCTCTTAGGCGTAGCAGCGTTCGTGGAGGGAGTGGTGGCGAATCCGGCGGCTGGGCTCGCATTGATCGAGGCTCGCGCGCATTGGCCCGACGACCTCGCCGCGGCGGGGTGAAAGTGTATCGCAAGAGAACCCGCTTGATACAAACTTCTGGTCAACGACATCGTAAACAGTCAAATTCTCAATGAAAAACTGCTGAACTTTTTTAGCCACTTATGGGTATTGGTGAAACAAGAGAATAGGTTACTTTTTCACTATATACGAGTAGAATATTCAATCTAATTTGCGTAAAAACAACTATTTTCGGTATTTACGTATTGTCTTGACATTGCCTGACAGTGACAGTTCATATATATTTTTTTAAATAAATTCTCCTATTCGGGAAGGCAAAATGTCAAAGCCCGTGCAGCCTAGTTTTCAGTTACACTGCCATAATGAGCATTTATGAGTTTTTGAACTTATGCTTTATAAAATTTTGCGCGGTAAACGTAAAAATTCAAAGGTTCTTTGTATCTAGATCTGGATTTTAACGGGGCTTTTCTAAATCAATGATTTTGCAGCAATAAATAAATCAACAATTTGTATGTGCGAGTGCGACTGACTTTCGCATTACAGTTGTATTTCGCATTACAATGTATTTGTAGAAGACGTATTTTTTTACTGAAGACTAAGCTACATGATGATGAAGCTACATACATGGACGATATTCCATTTGCCTCACTCAAAAGGGAAAAATTATTAAAAAGCAATTTGACATTTAAAAAGGCGCGAAAATTATTTAACTTTTTTTTTCATTTCACTCGTCTAGTCGTCTCACCTCACCTCACATTTCGTAAATTTCATACCTTTTTCATTTCAAAAGAAAATAAGAAAAAGCTTGTGTTTGTTTAGTCACTAAACTTTAGTGTATGGAAAATTAGAAATGGATTTAAGAAATATATTACCACCAAAAATTTATGAAGTGGTAGATAGAGCAGGTATTTCCACTCATAAGCAAATTATCACACTTTCTGTGTGGGATATCAAAAAGCTGACGAACCTTCGCACTGATGATATATTTTTGTTAAAGAAGTTGATCGCTGATGATATAAGTCCTCAAGTTCTGACTTGTGATAAATTGCTAAAAAATGCGCCGGTAAATATAAGTACAGGCTGCGAAGGAATTGATCGAGCACTAAGAGGAGGCTTAAGGCCAGGAACAGTGACTGAAGTGTATGGCGAAAGTGGAACTGGGAAGACGCAAATATGTCTACAAGCTGCAGTTCATAACTGGTCAAGAGGCACAGTGTTCATTTGCACAGAAGATTTATTTCCTGTAAAAAGGTTTGATCAAATTAAACAAGGCCTATTAGATTACAATCCAGCTAATGAATATGGCAAAAACATTTTTGTGGAGCATATAACTGAAGCTAATGATCTACTGTCTTGTTTGAGAGTCCGTTTACCAAAATTACTTGAGAAGAGCAATCCACCGTTAGTCATCATAGACTCTATAACGGCTCCATTTAGATGTGAGTACACAAATTATGTGCAAAGAGCAGAAGAATTGAGAGAAGTAGCAGTTATATTACTAAATTTAGCTCAGAAACATAACCTGGCAGTGCTTTGCATAAACCAAGTAACGGCAGCTTTTGATGGGACAGATAATATGCTGCCGTCTTTAGGCCTAGCATGGTCTAACATGATTTCTACTAGATTGTGGTTGAAGAAGACAAAAACTTCATATAACTTAAAGAATTTGCCATCCGGAAGCAGTACTAAGAAACTAAGTGAAGGTCAAAGTGTATTTGTCCGGGAACTGCATGTTGTTTTTGCACCGGATTTACCAAACTTAACAACCAAGTTAATCATCACACCAACAGGCATTCTTGCAGTATAAATTACTTGTCTGCAAAAAGAAGAAGAAAAAAGCTATTTCAAGAGAAAAAGATTTTTCAAGTTTTTAAAATAATCTAGATTCCAAAGCATAATTTTTAATTAAAAAAGCTGCTTTTGACAGAATGATGTGCAACATTCACAGGAATATCAACCTTATTCCTAACGTTTAAGTATTAATATCAAATGGGAGATATTACTGTGATCACTTGTGATTCACAAATTCATTCACAGAATTTGTTGATAGTATAGGTATTTTTTTTATAGTTAGTTTCAAGAATTGGTAATTTTTAATATTTCAAGGAGCTTTATTGAAGAATATTCATTTAATATTTGATAATGTCCTGTAATACTTGTGCTAAACCATTTACACTATTGAGGAAGGAGGTAAATATAACCACTTAAGTTTGATTATATTGTGATGCCTGTATTCATCATTCTTTATTTTATTTTCTTATTTCAGAAAGGTTGTCCCAGTTGTGGATTCAGTTACTGCTCCAAATGTTTAGACCACAAAGTGTTTGTTCCAAAACTTAATGCTGAGGCGAAGGTTATTATAATTTAGTACTTACTCCGAATTGGTTATCTTTTTCTTTAGCATCCAATAACACACTTATGGTTATATAAAAATCAGGTAAAGTTTATTATATGAAACTTATTGAGGCACTTAATATTTTATATCTATACAGGTATGTTCAAAATGTCAGCGGACAGCAAATTCTGAAAAGAAAACAGAGGTTCAGCCGCCTGATGCATATTACAAGTGAGTTTAATTATATGAATTTAACCCTTTACAGCATACGAGACCAAATATGACCACAATTTTTTTATCAGTTATTTTCACTCAGTAAAGGTAACCAAACAAATATAAATTATCAAAAATGGGTGGTCATATTTGGACTCGTATGCGGTAATGGTTTATTAATAGTACTTACCATCTTAAATTTCTTATTTCCATTAATTTAAAAATTATTTATGTTGTAGGCGAATAGGGGTAGTAAGAAGTGATTCAGTGGATAATCCTAACACTTCTGCTTTGCCCTCTACAAGTAAAACCTTGAGTAAAACAGATGAAGAAATAGCCCAAAGGTTACTCAAGCTAAAAGAAGACAAGGTGAAAAAGCTTACAGCTGAAGAGGAAATTGCTCAGAAGTTGCAGAAAATTAAAGGTGAAACACCCAAAACATCTGATGCTGAATTACTAGAAAGATTAGCCAAATTACGTGGGGCTCCAGTTAGTACTCTACAAAGCCAGGTATTGAGTGGTTTGGTATTTAGTTGATTAATTATTTTTATTTAACAGACTTAAAAATGGGTAGGTCAGTAAAAACCTTTATTTACTAGCTAAAGTTATAGGTGATGTGATAATATTTATTTAAATGAAAGTAATTTATTTTAGATTCGCAATAGACCTAACAAAAAAAAAGCTACTAAATAGCAAACTTATCATTCAATACTATTTCAGCCGGTAGTAATAAAACCGGATCTACGTTCAGAGCAAGAGCAAGCAGATGACTTGATGAAGCAATACTTAGAACAAGTCAATGTTGATGCTAAATATAAGGATGAATTTGAAGGACTTGTCAGTGATATGGAGTCCAGATTAGGGAAGTTAAAAGGCACGGCTGGTACAGGTGAGAGGAGTTCAAAGCCAGTGGAAGTGGAATCTGAAGATGAAGAGGAAACTGTCAAGAAAATCATTGAAAAGGTATTTGAATTAACCTTATAAAAAATTACATGATAAAGAATGTAATGCACAATTTTCAGCATACTGATAGAGGTTCTTTTTCAGGCAAAGGCAACAGTTGTGCTGGATGATGAAGATGACTTGCCATCACCTACAAATGATGAATTGCCATTTTGTGAGATTTGCAATGAGGATGCGAAAATGCGTTGTTTGGGATGTCGATATTTGTTTTGTAAACGCTGCTTCTTGGATCATAAAGATGATGATGATGGATGTAATAGATATGAACCTTTCACTCCACCTAAAGGTGTGCAGTATTAGTATATGTTACCAGAGATTCTGCATGTTATTTTGAGTATTGTATGTTATAAGGATAATTTATTGAATACACAATTATTTTTGCATATTATTTATTTTTCTCATTCTCTTCAATAATACCAGGTATTAACTTTACTAAATCGTCTGCAGATTGTTTGTATTCATTGTCAATCCAAGTGTCTTTTAACTTAGTGATTATTGGTCCGTATGTTTTCCCAGGGGGTACTCCATTGTCCTTCAGGATTTTCCCATTAACAGGAAATCTTGGTACTTCCCATTTGTTGTATTGTTCTAATAGTGTTTCGTCCCCTTTATATTTCAGTACTTCGCGCACATATTCTATTGCATCCTTTTGTTTTATTTTTGTATTCAATACTAACTTTTCATAAGGCCTGAAAAACAAGAATAATATTGTTTTTATTTATTTTTTACAGTGATTAAGTATTTCATTTGAAACTTATATGAAAATTGCTTACAGCAATGGCCTTGATGGTGACACCTTCTCCTCTCTGTGTTCAACAAGGAAATAAGTCATGTCCCTATCATAGCCAGAAAACTTGAGCCTGTTATGCAGGAGTGTCACTTCATCCATATCTTTCAGAAGTGCAGCCAGATAGCTCATTGGGTGTGGATTCAAGTGTTCTGCTCTTTTTATAAAACTTTCTAATTCATCCATGTTAGGTTCAGCTGGTAGACCTGAAAGTAC
>JARACY010006487.1:0-16785 GCA_029255725.1 Scrobipalpa atriplicella
TAAGGGAAAATCACTTTCTTAAATAAGAATAAAAATGACACAACAGCCTACGACCGAATCGGCACCAGTGTCGAACTTCAGCAAGCACCTAACTACCATCCCACTAGATTCTAGTGGAATAGCAGAGCGCGTTGCATATTGATGACTACCAACTAAGATGGATTGTCTCATGTGCCAGTAATGTCACTGGAACCCTGGCCCTTCAAACTGATAACTTCTTAATATTTCAGCCTATAATTCCTCTACGTACCTCTCCTGAGGCCTGATCTCTTTGCTGTTGAAGCTCCATGTGATGGTTGGGTCAGGTTCACCCTTAACATCAGCCTCGAACTTGAGGGTTTCTCCGATCTTGATCCTCCTCTTCTGCAGGTCTTTGCGGTCGATCTTCGGCGCCACTGTAAGAAAAATTACGTTTAGATGTGTGATTTATTTTCTTACCTGTTTTCCAATCGTGATTTTTATGGTTGAAACCAAACAAGTGGTTTCAAGGTAACTTTCTATCTTATCAAAGCCTACTCCTTGCATTCTCGAGAATATGTCAGGTGATACGTCACTCTTGATATTGGTTATTCTTCAGAAGTCAGTCAAATGATTTGTTACCGTTGGCAAAAGGGGCAGTACTTCAGCCTTTTAGCTGACCGACCAGAACTTTAGTTAGAAGGATACTCACAGTGGCGAGGCTTGCAAATGACGGAGCGGCTGGGGTCGGATGGTTCACCAGGGCCAGCCTTGTTGACTGCCAATACTCTGAACTCATACTCATGTCCTTCGTCCACGTCCGTCACGCGACCGACCGGCCTGTCACCCGATGTGCGGAGACAGTCTTGCCATGACCTGTAGGAAATAAGATCGAGTCACATTGTGGAAAACCAGTCTTAAAAACTAAAGCCTTGAAAACTGAACAAAAATAAGGGAACAAACTGCTTCTGACCAAAAATAAGGGCCTTTTACGGGAGTTCTCAAACACAAAAGAACTTACCGCAATCCATCTTCGTTAGTCAGCGTAATAGAATATAAATGCTTATTGGGTTAGGTATATTTTCATGTTCTGCATATGCTCTTGCAGTTTTTTTATTATTGTTTGCTAAATTGTCTGTGTCATAAACATTGGCTAAGATCTAAAAATACAATAACAGGCTTCTCACCTTCCGCCCTTCTCTCTTTTCTGGACGATGTACCCAGTGATGGGTGCGCCACCGTCTTCTTTGGGCGGAGACCACTCCAGGTTTCGTCCAGTTGCTTATATTCTAAAACATTGACTAACTAGCCCATGCTCTAAAAAAATACAATAACAAGGCTTCTCACCTGCCACCCTTCTCTCTCTTCTGGATGATGTACCCAGTGATGGGTGCACCTCCATCTTCTTTAGGTGGAGACCATTCCAGGTCCACGAAGTCCTTGTCCCAGTTGCGTGGCTCCGGACGACCAGGCTTGCCAGGCTCGTCTGTAATGCAAAGAACACAGTTGTAAAGCATCTAGTGACTGTTTTTGTGAGTATGTAAGCTCGTCTCTTTTGATGAGTTTTCTTCTTTCATGACATATGGTTTATGCGACCATCACAACGGTGTCAGTTTGAAAGTAGAAGCTGAATGAACCCTGTATATTCAAGAGCAAGAGAGTAAATGGAACTCATGAAACTGATCAATATTAGTTCAGAACAATACAAATAGATGGCGTTAAATATTGATCTTAGGATCTTAGGTACTTTAAAGTGCAAGTTGGGATTGGGATGGGCATATATACACCAGCATCTTTTGTCATCTCATCAGTAGTCTTTTTTACCGAAGAAACTTACCGAAGGGATTCTTAGCAATGATGGGCTTCTCAGTCTCAAGCTCCTCAGACTCTCCCTCCTTGTTAACGGCCTTAACCCTGAACTTGTAGGGCTTGCCCTCGGACAGACCAGTGACGTTGGCGTTGCAGTCCTTCGCGGTTCCACACGGGATCCATTGGCCTGTAGGGGTGGAGAAACAACAAATATTAAAGACTCTAATGAAATCTAAACGCAAGATTTGAAGTAATTTGATAAACGTCAAACCATATTTAAGGTAACCACCATCATCAAACCACCATCATCAAATCGCATCCATATTATATCTCCACTCTCACTACCCTACCTTAATCACTTAATCGACCGCATGCAAGCGGTATTCTATTCTATAAGTTTTCGATATTTTTCTTTACCGTTGAAATGTGCCTGATACACCACCGAAATGGTCAGGTGAAAGATTTTCAAATAGTATCAAATAGTTTACACATTCAACGTACCAGTAAGCGGGTCAAGTTTCTCAATCTCGTAGTATTCGATGGGTGATCCACCGTCGTCTTCTGGTTTCTGCCATGTAAGCTTGCAGCCGTTCTTGGTGATGTCTGCCACCTCCAACGGGCCTTTGGGCTTGGATGGCTTGCCTGTGGGACAAATAGTATGAAAAAAAAATTAAAGAATTGAAGGATGTACTTTCTATTCTAATCAGCCCGAGTTGCTCATTTTCCAAATGTCTGGGCTTCTTCTTTATCTATTGAGTAGATTTTACGAGTAGCAGAACGATCCGACGATTCATGGTGTAAGTGTTTGTATCTACTGCCTAGGTCTGCCTCTGATATGGTTTGTGTGACAGCCATAGCGATTTTGTGTGACAACCAAAGACAAAGAGCGACACCCGGGGAAAATTTTACAAAGTGATTACTTGACAAATAAGAATAAGAATATACTTTATTACAGAAAAGACACAAGAAAAATAACTTTGTGCCCCGTGGGAATAGAACCCACGATCACCGTAGCAGGAGCTCAAGGCTCAGACCACGAAAGCAGATTCAGATTTTAAAAAGAAAATTGCACTCACCAAGAATAGTAATTTCAACTTCGGCTTGATCTTCACCAACTTCGTTCTTAGCCTTGATGACGTACGTCCCAGTATTGGCCCTCTTGCTCTTGGTCATCAGGAACTTGGTGTTGTAGTCTACATTGACAATCTCCAGGTTCTCCGTGTTCTTCAGCTCCTGGTCCTTGAAGAACCAGGTGACGGTCGCTGGGGGCTCTCCCCATACCTTCACGTCGAGGGATACTGGCAGACCAGCCTTCACTGAGATCGGGTTCAGGTTTGTGCGGTCAATCTTGGGCTTCACTGTTGAAAGGAAGAGAGAATTTTGGTGAGAATAGGATATTTTAATAATATAGAAGTTCGGAAAGTAGTCCACTCGTAGCAAGCTCCCAAAGGTGAGAAGTCTGTTCAAAATATCCAGTCTACAATCCTAAGGCTTTTAGCGGATGACAACATCCAGCATTTGTCTTTGACAGTATTTTAAAAAGTGACCGAAAAATCACAAAAAAAGTTGAGAACAAAGGTAGAAATGTTTCATTAAACGTTTTGGAAAATCCTTGAGTACATTGACATCTTCCAGAATTAAACATTCCTCTATCTGTGACATTCTGTTTGTCTATTAAAAAAAACAAATACTTACAGAACCGTGGTTTAGCCGTGTGCCAGTTGGTGTTCTCCGATGGCTCGGAGACACCAGCTTTGTTGACGGCGCGGATCCTGAACTGGTACTGGTTGCCTTCTTCCAGCTTCGGCACCGTGCCTTGGCAGACGTTGCCTTGGACCTCTACAGCCTGGGAATACGACGAATAAAACTCAAGTTCAAATAAAGGACAAAAATTCAGGTTTAGACGGTAATGCTAAAATAGTCATAAAATACCAGTAATTTGGGTGGCAAATCAAGGTGATTAGTGTAATCTGTAAGTTACAGTATTGCGATTGAATTAAATTTTTCGAATATCTTTCTTATAAGCAAGAGGAATTATAATGTATAAATAAATGTACAACATAAAAACGTACCTTAACGAATTCTCCTCTGTCCCTGTCCATGACTTCAATGATGTAGCCAGTGATGGGAGCACCATTGTCTCTAATAGGTGGCTCCCACTTGAGCTTAGCTGACTTCTCGTCCCAGTCTACGATGTCGGGCAGACCAGGCGGGCAGGGCACGTCGTATGGGTTCTTGGCTAAAGTGGCGTGGTCTGTCTCAAGAGGCTCCGATTCGCCTTCCTCGTTCAAGGCCTTCACGCGGAACTGGTAGCTGTGGCCTTGTTCCAAGCCTGTTTTGGTGAGAAAAGAAGGAATTGCAATTTAAAATATGATAAAGATACTGCGGTTTCCTATGATGTCATATCATTATGATAGATTTGATAGCGACTATTGTTTGAGCTTGAGTACGTCAGTACCTTAGCTAATAAATCTGTCTGTTTCTGTCTTTGGGTAATTTTACATAAATTGACAACATAAACGCTGCTGTTAGGTAAATCACCACAAGATCTGCTATTGTTTATCATAGAACTTACCAGTGACTTTAGCTTCAGTAGTATCAGGCTCGACAGTGCCAGCTGGTGTCCATTTGCCAGTAAGTGTGTCCATCTTCTCCACAACGTAGGCACTGAGTGGTAGACCACCAGTGTGCTTGGGTTTGTTCCACTTCAGCTTGCAGTGGTCGGCGTGGACGTCGGATACTTCCAATGGGCCTTCGGGCTTGCCTGGTTTGTCTGAGGAGGGAGATAGTTTTGGTTAGATGATATAAAGAACGTGATCTGATTTCTTAAGGATCTGGTGGGATTAAATTTTCAATTGAGTGGTGAAATGGGTTGACAGCCCATGTTCTGAGTTGCAAGTATATCAAAACCTTGGGGTAATTTTAACTAATTTTTAACAAACATTCCTGGCGAGAGTAGACATGCTATGCTTTTGGTCGCTTCGAGTAAAACATGGTTACAACCAATCAGATTAAGTCCTCCTTGGTT
Organism: Scrobipalpa atriplicella; assembly: GCA_029255725.1. NCBI lineage: Eukaryota > Metazoa > Arthropoda > Insecta > Lepidoptera > Gelechiidae > Scrobipalpa > Scrobipalpa atriplicella. The sequence continues at coordinate 4,796 of JARACY010006487.1, forward strand.
GCAAGGTTGCAACATGATAAGCGTTATTAAAGTGTAGAAAACTTGGTCCCCCGTCATCCATTTTCAGCAGGTAATGACCAAGCCATGTCCAGTCCCTAATGTCAATAAAAAAGTGACAAGTGACTTACCCAGGACAATAATTTCAACCGTGGCCTCGTCAACTCCCGACTCGTTCTCAGCCTTAAGCGTGTAGACGCCGGAGTTCTTCCAGGAAGTTTCTGTCATCGTGATCTTGGTGTTGTAGTCCTCGTTCTCGATCTTGCAGCCGGGACCGGACTCCAGAGTCTGGAAGGTACATTGAAGGATTAGATAAGAAAAGAGAAGAAAAAGTAAAAGAATAAAATGAAGAAGAAAGATAGGAGGATCTTTTCGCTCCTGAAAAAGACCCTCGTACAGGGTCGAAATTGTGCAATCTTTCATCTATCTTTGCAATTATGAAGCCAAGTTTTTCCGTTAATATTTTGCGGGGTCTACTTACCTTGTTAGCAAACGTCCAAGTCTTGGTTGGTGGAGGTTCACCCCTGATATCGACGTCCAGTTTGATGGTTGTTCCGGCGCGAACCCGGATCGGCTGCATCTTGTCGCGGTTGATGTGTGGCTTCACTGTACAAAACATAATAAAGTGTAAGTGAGGTAAAAGTAGGAAATAGATCAGTTTTTATGCGATCGGTAAGCTCTAGTCATTAGAACGAATGAGACAGAGTTTAAGATGTAGCGAGCCCAGCTATGTGGCTCTTTAGAATCTCTTTAGAATATTAAAATTTCATCCCTCTCCAGAAAATTATACTCTCCAAGTTAATAGAGACTGTTGAATAGAGTCGAATACTTTAATAAAAAATATCCTTGGCTGTAATCCAACCAGCGATACTCGAGAATGATGATATACTCCAAGTTAATAGAGACTTTGGTCGATATTCTTTATTGTTCAGGAAAAATACTTACGGTGTCTAGCCTTGGCCAAGTGCGGGTTGGTAGCGTCTCCCGGTTCTCCGGGGCCGGCCTTGTTCACCGCTCGCACTCGGAACTGGTACGTGTTGCCTTCCTTCAGGTCTGGTACACGCGCCTTGCATTCTGGCGTCTGTTGGGAACAGTGGGATGAATATTAGGTACACCTTGGACATAACACATTGAGCACCAGATAAATCTACACACAAACCTACATAAAGTCACGTCTTTATTTCTTACTAGGTAGGCTGAGCATAAAACGCCTGTTTAAAGGCGTTTTTAACACGTCTGTAAATTATTGAGGGCAATTTCAGAAATGTGTACTTATCAGATGATTCTACCTAATCTTTTTCCTCTGTCGTGATTTCAGTCAGTGGTTGAACGGCCTCTGAGATGGTTTTCACTGTCAAGGATTGCGACCGGGATTTAGAACACACAAAAAAATGTTTACTAAAATGTAAAACAACTCTATGTAAAAAATAATGCAATCATCATGAATGAATATATATATATGAATATGAATCATCAATCCACTCATCAATCATGTAATAAAATACATTAGAAAAAATATTTATTTTTGATTGAACATTGAACAGAAACAAAAGCAAATCGCAATCAATTCAAAAGTGGAACGCGCACGGCCGACGTGCAAGAAGTTTTTACTCTTTTTGGCCAGTGTTACAGCGGCGACAATACTGAAGTAAGTATCTGATAAAACTAGTGATTGATGATATGCTTGTATGCCTTGTATAAACTTAAAGTTTACTGCCTCCGTGTCCGTGCGTCGGAGGGCACGTTATGCCGTCGGTCCCGGTTGCTGTCTTTGATAGTGGTCGTTACGCAAACCATGTCAGAGGCCTATTGTTCCTTTCGGCTGTGCTACTTAGACGGTTTGAAACTTGAAAACTCTGACTCTGGTTCACCGGGTCGTTGTTTAACTCGGAAAACCAACTCGCTAAGTAGGAGACTAAAAGTTAAAACAACACTTACGTTAGTAGTAAGCGCCTCTTGCCAAGAGCCAAATTTCTCCTTCTTCTCGATGACGTAGCCGGTGATGGGCGCTCCGCCGTTGTTCTTCGGAGCCTCCCATATGAGATCCACGCGGTTCTCGTCCCAGTCGTCGATGGTTGGCACTGACGGTTTGCCAGGGGGATCTGGAGGGAAACGTGACTTTAATATTGGGAAACATAAGATGATGATAATCCTTATTGAGGTTTGAAATGCTTTTATACTAACTCAATGGTGTATCAAGTCCCAAAAAGAGGTATTGACACACTGCATTGTAAAGGATGGAGAAAATTTTGGCCTTTACCATCTAGCGTAGGTAGCCTTCATTATCATAACTTTTTTCGAAATCCCATGAACTTACCGTAAGGATTCTTCGCAATGATGGAGTGGTCAGTCTTCAGCGGTTCAGACTCGCCCTCATCGTTGATAGCCTTGACTCTGAACTCGTATTCCTCTCCCTCCTGGAGACCCTTGACTTCCATCTCGGTGTCATCGGTCTTGCCAACTGGCACCCAGCGGCCGGTCGCCTTGTTGAACTTCTCGACCACGTAGCCGGTGACGGGTTTGCCTGGGGAGTACAGAGTTGAAATAAAATGAAAGCTTACAGAGGGGTGTATCTGGAGAACAAGCAGCGTTGTTTACTTGACATCTCGCGGTAGCGAGGCGATGGTGAGTTTTGAAGTTATCTTTCCAATACTTTTTGTCTTACTCAAAATGTTTGCTACAAACAGCTGAAGATTGAGTCCCCCTGTTTCAAGTATCCTCCAATCTACCAGGGGACAATTGTTTTTTTTATCCAACTATCCCTACTACCTACGTATTTTGTGATTATTTTTTATGACTTTAAAACACACCATTTAAGCTCATTTAACATTCTTACCTCCATCATCCTCAGGTTTCTTCCAAGCCAGTTTACAACCTGACTTCGTAACATCAGTAACCTTCAATGGACCACCAGGTTTGCCAGGAGCAGACAGCACTGTGATTTCCACCTCAGCCTCATCCTTGCCATGCTCGTTGGTGGCCAGGATACGGTAGGTGCCCGTCATTTTGCGAGCTGATTCCTTGATGTCCAGTTTTGTGTTGTAGTCCACGTTGATCACGCCCTCAGTGACCTGGTGAAAAAAGATGATATTAACAATAAGGTCAAATTGAACAAATCATTTTGCTAAATACTACGGTAACAACCGCTGGTCCACCGCAGCAGGTCATTCAAATTCAATATTATGCTTATCATCATCAGTCTAGTTATTAAGCTTGTTAGGTGGATGGGCTAACTCAGCAAATCTGGTTACCTCCACAGGAAAGGCTGCCCACTCCTAGGATTTATACCTTAGCCGCCAACAACGACACCTTCGGCAAGAGATAGTACGGTGCTCCTCTGACCCGGCACAGTATAGGGATTACTAATGTCTAGCCTGGAGCCGTATTTTTGAACCACTCGAACTCCAATGCGCATACGAAAGGGCAACTTTCGCATGCGATTTTCATACAAATTGCCATGCGAAAGTTGCTCTTTCGTATGCGCATTGGAGTTCGAGTGGTTCAAAAATACGGCTCCAGGTCTTAACCCTCTAGACCAGTAACTATGTACAGAATATTTTACTAGGAAAAGGAACTGATGAGTTAATGCCCTCAATTACCTCCTTCTCCTCGCCCTTCCACTTCTGGAACCATTGCACCTTCGGCGCCGGTTCACCCTTGACGTTGACGTCGAAGAAGATAGGCTTGCCTGCGCGTACCGCCAGCGCCTTGAGGTTTGTTCGGTCGATGCGGGGCTTCACTGCAAAGAAAATAAAGTTTTGTAGTAATATTTTACACTTATTTCTCTAATAAGCATATGGCTTGTCTGGGTGTGAATAATCAAATCACCAGTCTCCATTATTTATGCGATGGATCAGCTTTTGACTCTAGTCTTTACCAGTGGCGATGGTGGATACAAGAGTCAACAATGGAGCCAGCTCACCCACACCATTGAAAAGGGTAACTAGGATTACTAAACACCAACAGAACTTAGCAAGTTACGCGTATTTGATTTGATACCGAACTTCGATGGGAGCCGTCATCGATCGATCGATCGAGTCGAAACCCACACGACAAGAAGTGGAAGTGAAATCTTTTAGCCAGACTTTTTTCGCAATAAAAAAAAAACTACTTCGTGACGAAGATACTTACGGGCCTTGTGTCTGATGGTGGTCATCTTGGTCGGGTCGGATGGTTCCGATTGGCCGGCCTTGTTGACGGCGATCACGCGGAACTGGTACTCGCTACCCTCGGGCAGGCCTTCCACCTTGCCTGATGTGGCAGTTCCAGGAACCTGGATAAGGAAATGTGAATAAGTATACGTCTTTCCATAGAATATTAGATTGTTAAGTGGAACCTACGAAAATATAAGGAATAATAACCAAAAGTTCGACACCGGTATGATTTGAATCTACGATCTTGGTATAATATAACGTTCCTTCGGTCTACCAGCCCGACAAATTCAGTGACCTGTTATGTCCTAAGACCCTAGTCTCAGGTGTGGATATTATTGCTATCTTACGTAGGTATATTGGTACTATAGCCTGACTGTCGAATCTCGAATTAATCTCTGTTTGAGGCATATCCGGTAGAGATTCCGAATGTTGTGCTATCCGAAGTGGAAAATGTATAAACATTTAATTTTATCATTCCATGGCATAATGATATCATCCCTTAAAAGTTAAGTAGATGGATGGTCTTCATAGAACCCTTACCTCGCCAGCGTTCTCCCAGTCACCGCCCTTCGGCTTCTTTTGAATGATGTACTTCTGTATGGGAGCACCTCCATCGTTCTTGGGCGGGTCCCATTTGATCTCCGCACTCTGGTTGTCGTGGTCGGCCACTTCGCAGTTGGCCGGCTTGTCAGAGATGTCTGGAGGAAGGTTGTAGAATTTAGCATCACCATGTTTTTGGATTTTATAAATGAGAAAAGCACCCTAAGAGAATGGGCAGTAGCGTTTTTCTGTAAATGCAACATCACTACGGCTGCTCGGCGTCGTAAGCATTATGGCAACGTATTCTCCATACTAGAAGCAGGACACCTTTAATCAATAAGCTTCTGAGATATCTTAGGATAAACTTTGTAAGTTGAGTTTCTTACCGAATGGATTCTTAGCAAGAGTAGCCTTCTCAGTTTCCAAAGGTTCAGAATCACCCTCGTCGTTGCAGGCTGTCACTCTGAACTTGTACTGGTGACCTGGCTCCAGGCCGGTGATCTCCATTTCTAGTGGCTTCTTGTCGCCGGCCACTCTGAAGAAAGATGTGATGATTGGAAGTTGTACATTGAAAACACAGTTTTCTGTTCTGAATATTGTACTTATTTACTTAGAACATACTCAAAATCATGACAATTTATTTATCACATTTTTTTTTCTTTATATAATTATAATTGTCTTCTTCTTGGAATGGGTTGCAGTCGACGGACAATCCGATGAGCCGACAGATATTTTGAAAGGCATCTGACGTGAATTACATAACGTGCACTAACCTGCCAACCCTAACCCATTTGCCGGTAGCGACATCCATCTTCTCAACCTCGTACTCCTTGACTGGAGAGCCACCATCGTCTTCCGGTTTCTCCCATCGGACCTTGCAGCCCTCTGCGTGCACGTCTGATACTTCCAACGGACCTGAAGAAAAGAACGAATATGTAAATGATTTGTACAATAAAAAAAATTAGATGTGGATAGTTGGAGAGAACTACCAATAGAAAAGATGGTAGACTGTGTGAAAAACGTGATGATATTGAAAAGGTTTAAAAAGCATGTAAGTATTGAAGTGATGGCTGACAGAGATGTATAGAAAAAGAAAACATAATCTGCCGAACTAAAATAATGGGACGGGTAAGTAATAATGGTGAAAATAGGACTGTAGAAAGGTGTACATATTTTTTGTTCTCTGTTGGTTACAGTCAAGTCAAGATGGTTGAAAACTGCATTATTTGCTCATGAACTTGGCACATAGCACTATATTCGAGTCATTGGAACATGTCTAGCGTCAATGGTAGTCGGTGTGGTAGTATTAGTTCTCGACAGTATCTAACCTTTAGGCGATCCAGGCTTGCTGAGTACAGTAAGCTCGACTGTCTCTTCGTCAAATCCGTTGCAGTTCTCAGCACGCAGCGTGTATTTGCCGGTGTCTCGGCGGACAGCGTTGACGATGGAGAAGTCGGTGTGGTACTCCTTGTTCTCGATCTTGATTCGCTCGGTGTTGACGAGCTTGATACCTTCGCGCCATGACCTAGAATAATAGATGAACATGTTAATATACTAAGAAAGCCCATAATTCATTCAAATTGAAGATATATAAGCCTTCATACATAAGCCAGTTCACATAGTTAAAATAAAGTTCTTCTTTCATCAAGTGGGTTTTCGAGACGACCAACAACCCGATAATCATGATGCCAGAAATATTAAACCACCACAGCGGCCGAGATCTACAGATTAATGTGCCCTTCAGGACACTAAATCCTTTTTCATGACAGTTCTTCAGCTGAATTAACCTGAAGAAAATCCTATCCAAACTAAAAATAAGTTTACAACACTAGATTTGCATCACTTGGATCAAGAAGTGAGGGTAAACTCTTACCAGGTCATATCTGAATGAATTAACCTGAAGAAAATCCTATCCAAACTAAAAATAAGTTTACAACACTAGATTTGCATCACTTGGATCAAGAAGTGAGGGTAAACTCTTACCAGGTCATATCTGGTGCCGGTTCACCGGTGACATCGACAGACCACTTGTGCGTGCGGCCCGCCTTAATGATCACCGACTTGAATGTGCTGCGCTCAATGCGCGGTTTCACTGCAAATAATAAGCATAATGTCAATATCTTGTCTTGTTATAAATGTCTTTTAGGCTCGTATTTATAAAGCGATCTCAAGATTTTTATCTAAGAAATACGAGGTATTACTAAATACTCACGGTTCTTGTGCTTGCAGAGATGGTTGTCAGTGGGCTCCGACGCCTCACCGACACCGGCCTTGTTGTAGGCTTTCACACGGAACTGGTAGATCATCTTCTCTTTCAGGCCTTCCACCTTGAATTCTGTCTTGTTGTCCTCGGTTTTCTTGACCTGTTTGGGAAAATGGTGTTTGGTAAGTCAGAAGTTCGAAGTGCTAATCATCAGCCCATATACGTCCCCGAGGGGCACGACCCTACCATGCATTGGGGCTGTCGGGGCTTATGACGCCCCTTAGTTAGGCCCAGTACGGAAGATGAAAAAGTTTCTTCAATGTTTTCATAACCTTTGCTTTAAATAAATGAGTCCGTGCTCCAGTGCTTCTAATGTTTTGCATTGCAAAAATCGTACGAAAAAGTCTCTTATCTTTTCAGCTCGTTAAACAAAGAAAACGTTAAGCATCATAATTTTTGTTTAGGACTTACACAAAGACCCTTCTTGGCTTAGAGAGATCAGATGAGGTGATCAAGACAGAGCTGTCTACTGCTCATACAGAAACACTAAAGATAAAAAACACCTAAATCTCACCTCAATCCAGTCAGCGGAGAACTTGTCCTTCTTCTCCACGACGTATCCGAGGATCGGTCTTCCACCGTCGTCTGTCGGCGGCTCCCAGTTGAGCGTCACCGACATGTTGTCGTAATCCGCGATCACTGGCTTGCTTGGTGCCTTGGGCGGGTCTGGGGAAGAAATAACATGAGTCGTTTGGTTCTTCTTATATCGAGAGGTTGAAGGGTTGGTTGTCGAACAGACTAACGATCCAATAACTCTAGTGTCTGAGCTTGTTGAACCGCTTAATATGTTTTAATACGACCACTGTCAAAGACAACTGGGATCGACGGCTTAACTAACGTGCCCTCCGAATTTTTTTGTTGTTGTTTGGTGATGGATCAATAAAATCTGGCTAAGGATAACGGGCAGTGCCGCTTATTTTGAATGTACATAATATCTTGCACTGAACCTGCCAAGTATGGTGGGAAAGTATATCAATTATCCCTAGAAGAGTGAGACCCCTCACCAACAGTGAGTGGTTCCAGCCGATGTTGCAAGAGTAGTTTAAACCTGGTAATCAAACTCACCGTAAGGATTCTTAGCGACAATGAAGCTATCGGTCTCCAACGGCTCCGACTCGCCCTCCTTGTTGACGGCACGCACCCTGAACTTGTACTTGTGGTTAGGAGTCAGGCCCTTGACCTGGAACTCTGTCGGCTCCGGCCCGGTCTCGCCACATGGCACCCAGTTGCCGGTGTCCTGTGGGAAAATATAATAAAATATAGAGACGAGAAACGTGAGTGAAATTTGAAGACCCTAAACAACTGAGCTATCGAGTGTTCACGTCATTCGTTAAATTTCCTGAACTCCGCAATGTGATATTTATTCTAACACAATATGGCAGTTGAGGCTATAGGAGATGGTGAAGACTACAAAAGTAGAACTACTTGGCGATTGTTTTATGTATTGACACTTTACGTATTACGTAGTAGGTACTGGTAATTTATCTGGTCTTACCATGTCCATTTTCTCAAGCGTGTAGCCGGTGATGTCTGATCCCTGCCAGTCGTCTGGTTTTTTCCATTTGACCGTCGCCTTCTCGGCGCGAATGTCCACCACCTCGATAGGGCCATTGGGGCGGTTGGGTTTGTCTAGAAGAATAAATGGAAAAGTTGTAATAACTAGTACAGTTCTTAGTTACGTCTAAGTTACGTTGGTTCAGTTCTTTGCAATTTAAATACTTAACACAAGAAGGATTATTTAAAACCACGGTAAATTACTCTTTTAAGTTTTAGCCATGGGTCACTAGCTGCTGCTGCACTGTGCAAGCTGGAAGTAACACTTTTATTACAAAACCAGATTCTTACATAGATACACGAAATTGCGCCTTTTTCCCATATGGGTAGCCAGAGCGTCAACGACTTAAACAAAGGTCGCTCCGCCACATTTAGATGGTTACTACTGTCAGCCCATTAAACCACTGAGCTGGTTTTTAAATCACACCTGACCAGATTCAGGATCTAATAGCACTTACCAAGAACGACAACATCAGCGATGCTCTCGCAAGTGCCGGAGCTGTTGGTGAGCACCAGTTTGTACTTCCCGCTGTCGGGCCTGGTGGTCTTCCTCACGTTCAACACTGTGTTCCTCTCGTACTTGTCGATGGTGATGCGCTCGCCCTCGTCTTTGATTTCCTGGAGTCGCGTGGACATGTTAGAAGGGGTAGTGAGGGAGGGCGTCTGATTTTTGTAGTGAGGCTTATGATGATGATGGTGAATATTGTGTGGTGATGAAGAATAATGTGACAATATAAGAAGCTAATATTGTAAGTGTACCTACAGAAAATAAATTAAGAAAGTAAAAAGTACAAATGATTATTGAAGATGCAGACAGGTATGATAGAAAGGAAGAAGAAAATGGATTTAACAATAGGAATGAAAGTAAACTATACCTACTTTTGGGAAGATATTTCATAGGTAGAAAAAAGTGATGGAGAAGAAGACATTAAAGTTACGTAGAATCATTATTGTCTCAATTCCCAACATTTATGTGAATGAAAAATGTGTCGATGTTAATGTAATGATAATGATAAATCCAATCAGACGCTCTCCTTAAAAATAAATACATAAAATGTTATTGTTGTAATTGTTGATGTTGAAATGTTAATTTTTCGTTATAATATTCCATTAATATTCACATAGTTGGACGAAGAAGTTTGTCCAATATATGAAATTTTGTTACCACATTTAAATATTGAAATGTCATCATATTCGTCATCATGCGTCTACCAAACTACGACTCGTCGCTTGAGCCTAAAAAGTGAATTTCTATTTGGTGATTGTGTTCGAACAAATGTACGTGAAGTACATACTAGTATCTCAGTAGTATTTTATGTGTTACAACATATAAAGCGATTTATTGGCATATCTTGATAATAATTTGTAAATCGCGCCCATTGCGATTACTTCAACAATGCTGCACTGAACTTTTTAAATATTTTGGTTAACAAACGAAATGTATATTCCAAAATCATTTAAGTTCAGAGCAACATCGCTATGTTATCAAGTTCGATGATTATTGATTTGTGTTTTTGTGTAGTCGGGTTAGCCACATAAAGAGTGTAGAATAGAGTACAATACATGAGTTGTTTTAGATATTTTAGAACATTTAATACGAGAACATTCAGTTTCACCGTTCCTGTACCTTCTCCGTGTACGCCTTTCCTCGTTTCTTTTAGAAAAAAATAAATTTTGTTAATAATTTTGTCTAATGGGTTTCAGAACATCTACCCGTGTATTGAAGATCTTAAATACTATCTCTGGAAGAATACCTGCTATCGATGCTTTTAATAAAAGATATGATATGATACCGAAACAAATCCAGTAGCAGCATAAATTGCTTTGTAGCAAACATTCTATGATTCCACATTATTTGAATCTACGGATTTATAGCGATATCCCTTGTCAAAATCTACTTCTACAAAATCAAGGACGTCACAAAACATAAAACTGACTACTTCTACTAGCTCACTGGTTGAATAAAATGTAAACACATCACCACATACCTCTTCACCCTTCATCCATTTGACTTCAGGCTCAGGCTCACCACCATATTTGATGTCGAAAGTGATCACTTGTCCCTTCTTGATGATCATGTTTTGGAGACCCTCACCAATGATGAATGGCTTGACTAAAATGGATAAAAGAATCAGGTCAAATATTTTTCATTCAATCACAGAAATTTTTCATAATTCGTGATGTAAGTAGCATCTATAAACCTACCGAATCTGCACTTAGCAATAATTGGTTTAGTAGTGTCACTTGGTTCACCAGGACCGGCCTTGTTGATGGCGCGGATCCTGAACTCGTAAGTGCCTCCTTCTTTGAGGCCATCCTGAGTAGCTGCCAGGCAGTCCCCAGGTACCTCTTTGCCTTTCACCCAGTCCTTGCCGAATTTCTCCTGAAATACCCAAGGGTCATTCATTAACATCTAAAGTTGGATGAATATTTAGGTAAACGCGGTAGCGTGTCCAGCCAAGTTCAAGCCAAACGAAGAGAACTGGCGGGCAGCACCGTGTGTTATTTTACAGGAACCATTTGGAGTCACTTTTGACCCCTCAATAACTCAAAAACTATTCAACGTAAATACACCAAATTTGGTTTACATATCAGGACCCCCTACGTAAACAAGTATACAAAATTTTATAAACATAGCTTTATCGGTTAAATAGATATTAACGTCTGAATATCGGCATTTTTATGATTGATTGACTGACTGACTGACTGACTGACTGACTGACTGACTGACTGACTGACATATAGATCAAAAACCTAACCTACTTCCAGATGACCTACAAAGTTCAAATTTGGTATGATGATAGATTGTAATGAAACAATTTTGGAAAAATTCAAAAAAGCAAAAAATTATATATAGGGGGGGGGGGAAAAGGGGGCATTTTTAAATTTTTTACCTTCTATATCGAGTGGGGTGTCATAAGATAGGTCTTGTAATGACCTACAAAGTTCAAATTTGGTATGATGATAGATTATAATGTAACAATTGTGGAAAAATTCAAAAGAAGTAAAAAAAAAATATAGGGGGGGAGGGGGAAGCGGGTATTTTTAATTTTTTTACCTACTATATCGAGTGGGGTGTCATTAGATAGGTCTTGTAAAATAAAGTTAAGGTTTCTTTAAAACTAAGTTTCCTAAATATATATGTCTCGAGATATTTGCAATTAAAGCCGTCGTACTTGAAAAAGTAATTGATCAAATATTACCTTATATTCATTATGTAACCCACTCCCATAGTTATAAGAATATTGAATAATAGTAAATTTATATTTAGATCAATTTCAATTACCGACAAAAAGTCATGATATCCCACCAAAAACATAAATGTAAAAATAGAAGCCAAGTTCTTGGTAGTTTGGTGCAACTTGGCTATGCATGGGTTTGCACAAAAAAGTTGTGATATCAAAAAAGCGGGCCAAGTCAAGGGTTTATTAAAGTAATTCTAAGCTCTTCAATAAGGTATCATTTCAATGCAACTTGGCCGT
>JARACY010006488.1:0-16784 GCA_029255725.1 Scrobipalpa atriplicella
TAGAAAAACCAGTCCACTTTAAGATTCTACGAATAGTTTAAAAACAAGTCTGTTTTATATTCAAGGACGTTCAGTAAAACGGTCCAAAAGTAGGTACACTATACACTATTTCTCGTTTTTTGGTTAGTCTCACCCATTTCAAATATTGTAAATACGAGTATATAGGTAGGTACTTAGTTACATTTGTAGATACAAAACAGATTATTGTTCAGTAGCAAAAATATATCAGGGCAATGAAATATCCATCTGTGGCATGGGTAACTCACGGCACTTGCGAGGTGATTATCTCGGGAGCTTTTTCTCCATCAGAATGTCAAACTTTTTGTACACGTTCGATGTGAAACAGTTAACGATGCAACTGTTTTTGCAATCGCCATTGTCAATTTTGAATGCCCAAACTAGTTTTTAATTTTCCCTTTATTTTATAATATATCTACGCTAAAATGAGATTCGAAAGTTTCAGCGGACAACTGACAAGTTATAGGTGACAACCTATAATCATCATCATCATCATCAGCCACAACAGTCCACTGCTGGACATGAGCCTGCCCAAAATTGGGGGTATATGCCATACTCACCACGCTTGGCAGGCGGGTTAGTGAAGTTTTCCATTCACAGGGAACGTTTAGTCGCCTTGTACGACACCCGCAGGAACATATTTTATTTTTAGGCTCATTAAGTAAGGCCTTTAAAAAAGGGCCCTTGGTAAAGGTGTCGACTCATAAAATAAATTGAAATGGTGCGTCGATCAAGATTGGCGGCGAGACGCGCGGTCGTCGGTCGAGCTCACCGCTCGCTCGCAGCTCCGACTATAAATCAACTCTGCGCTTTTATGTAAAAACAGGGAAAAAGATCGAGGAAAGTCGTTTATTTGTTTCCAAACTATATTCAGTTCAATACCTATTTTAATAAAAAATTTGGTGTGGAATTGAAATTTCTCAATTGGTTGCACTTGCGCGGGTGAGGAGGGGAGTGGTGGGCAGCGAGGAGTGCGGTTGTCGGAAAAATTGATAATGGAGGAAGTTTCTGCACCTCCGGCTTTAATTAGGTAGAAAATGCAATGATAGCCGAGATTGGAACGAACTTTTATTATTAAAGGTTATTTTAACAGACTGTTGCGCGGATCATTTTTATGTTTGATACAACGATTTGGCACAAAGCAGAAATAAAACACAATTGAAAAGCTTATTTTTGCCTAAGTACTTAAGTTTAATCAAAATGTTGTATGACTAAGAGTAATAATTTCATTTTTTCCTCGAGCAACCCAATAAAGCCTAGGCCATTAGCAAGAAAAATTAAAAAAGTTTTTTGTTCCGTTATTATAATTGTGACCGCTATGACGTTAGATTAATTCCTTACCTTCCCCCTCCACCTACCCTACTCACCCCTCTTCTCTCCACCAGCAAAAATAATTAATAATTATGAAGATGAATGATAAAAATAAAGGCCGAATTTTGAGGCGATTGGTAGAAATTAAAATAACTGTGCTATGTGATTGATTTACTAATTTTATAGGTACAACAAAAGCAACTATAGCTTTCAGCCGCGCGGTTTTTCATGGTGTCTAGTAACCTCTAGGTAACTACGAGCATATGGTCCCATTCCGTACTACAGTAAATAAGCTTTTAAAAATATCAAGAGATGGCTTTACGGTTAAGTCGAGTAACCTGTTCTAAAAAAACATTCATCTAACAGATTTAAACCGTGAAAAACTGTTCAAATAAAGTAAATGTGTTATTTAATTGCATCACAATGTCCTAAAAACGGCCCTGCCCGGCGGTCTGCCCGGTTAATGCGGACCAGTTTTGTTGTATGACGTTACGCATCTGTACTAGTATAGTATTAATTAACTGTGCTACGGGTCATAATTTGTAATTATATACGGTAACATTATTTTGCTTAACTCATAATAGTATATTAGGCAACGAGGGAATAAAGCAGTGTCTAACGTCACGGGCAGCATATTGAATCCTGAGCGGAATGAAGGATTCTAGGATTAATTCCCGAGCGCAGCGAGGGAATTAAATCTTTAATTCCTGAGCGAAGCGAGGGAATTATGACAAGAATCCTGAATGTAGCGAGGGATTCAAGTCTGCCCAAGGCGAAGACACATTTATTCCCGAGGAGCATACTATATTTTACACACCTACTGCACAGATTACTTAGACGGTGGCAGGCGTCTGTAAGATAATAAAGCTCAGAAATATACCTAATCATGTAATATTGATACATAAATAAATATTGAAAACATACCAGAAGCAACAGATCCGAAAGTCAATTCACACTCACTGAACTACACTTCACGTTCACAATCCACTACCTACGTATTTTTCCAAAAAACGAATTGATCGTATTTAACATATTCAACATAAATAACAAAATACGATAAAATACTAGTCACAATGTCTTCTGGAGTCAAAATATTAATTTCACTCGACAATTTACGAAATGGAAGTAATAATCAATGAGAGAAAAACTTTTGCAAAATCAAACCGCGTTTTCTTTTTTTTAGTTTCTTTTTTTTATACAAAGCAAAGAGCACATACAGATAACTAGTCATACAGCCTTTTTACACTCGCCGGGAGGCGCAGAAGGCGAGTGTGGCAACAGTTTTAATACACACACAGCCATATTTTTTTTTTCTGAAAATTATTTTCTTAGTAGTTCACATGACATTCCAAATTCAAATCACATAATAACCCTTGGGCTATTAAGGATTTCCATACAACTTTAAATCCCTTGGGATTATTTTCTTGCTTTAAACGCAAGTTCCTTGATACATTATGTTGATATAATAATGCAGAGGTGTGTAAAATAACTTTAGACTTTCACTTTTGTTTCACATTGTATTTCACACAGGTAACAGCTGAAAATCAGTGTTTGCTCCTTGTTAGCAAAAATTACACTGAGCAGTAGCCTGATTTCTGCAGTACACACCTATATTATAATCATGGCGGCAAGACTAAACTTAGATAAGTTTCGTATATGACCAAATCGGCACCAGTGTGACTGCAGCATTAGTAAAATCCGTCTGCTAGCGTTCTCTAACTCGAGATCTCGCCCGAGCTCTGGAAGTTGCAGTAGGTACTATTCAAATAGTTATGTTTATGACGTAACTATGTTTAAGTAGTCGGAATAACAGTTGCAAACGCATCTTGGCAAGAATTTATCATTGGCGAGGCCAGTGGTGGCAAGTTCCAACTTGCTCCAAGAACTTTCTGTCTCAGCTTAGACATTGCTTACATAATTTAACCCGCGACTCTAGTTTGTACTTCCGTCTACTCTAGACTCTGTTCTTGCGATCCTAGCACATAAATTAGATAAAATAAAAATGATATAAGTAAATAAGTATGCAAATTATCAAAATACTATTCAACCATAGTATAGAATATTAGTCCCAACAAATTCTATTTTGTTTGGACTAAGTAATATTCTAGACATTTTAGTAACAAAATTTTGGCAACTCGCTAAACTCGCTTTGTTTTATGCTATGAGTTATAACGTGTCTCTATTTTTACATGATTTTAATTTAAAGAACTGAAAGGAAATTCCTTTTTACCTATAGGTACCTTCTTTTGTACCTACATTGTTCCTTTGTATTTTTAAGTAGCGCTATGGTCTTAAGTAAACCTTGTCTGAAGCTATACTTCACATAGTAGATTCAAACTACTGCTCCCATTGAAACGAAACTGGGCGGAGCGTTGCATAAATTGGCCAATCGCAAATGTTTCTAGTGACGCAGAGCGCAGATTTCTAGCATTATGATTGGTCAATCAAGTAGCTCCGCGTCAATGTAGCCGCTGCTGGCTGCCTGTACGTAAAGGGTGTAAGAGACAGCTTCCTAAAAATTTCACTTCACCATACGTGGTCATTTTGTATAGTAGCAAAAGAAAAACATTTCTTGAAAACAATATTAAAGTTGTTCAGCTTCTTTGACTGAGAAAAACCTTACACGCCCTGTATAGTTTTACCAAGAATCCGATAGTTTATAGGCGTCCTAAAATTACGAGGAGTTAAATTTTGCTAACTCCTTGTCCCGCTCTATTATAAAATTATCTGATGTTTTTTTTATGCATAAAAACACGATGTACATGCAGAATATAAACATCTTCATGCTTTTCTAAATAATGTGGACCCAAAAGTACTAACTAACTAACCTACCTGAGTACCAAACTCAAAATCGTAGCAAAGTCCGACGAATCGAATCTTCTAGTCTAGACTGATTTCATTATACCTGAAGTCGTCTAAATTCTCATACAAAAGTTGATCCAAGTTCTTTTACAGTAACGCGTGATTGCAAGGTATAGTTTCACGTAAGTAGTAAAAGTGATGTTTCTTGGAGGTACAGTTGGTAAGTTGTTACCCTGAACCATTAATCAGACTCATGAGTACCCTGGGCACGTACCACGTATGATGCAAACCAAGTTTGGGAACAGGTGGCGCTGCAAGTTTCAACACATTCATATTTCCTGAGTCGCACATAACGGATGTCAAACCACGAGTGCTACATTGTGTAGTAGCAATATAAAGAGACGCTAATTCAAACCTAGAATTGTTAACTAATCTTTTTAAATTTTTAGACTACTTTTGAGCGTAGCTTTGAGTAGCCTACTTTGACTAGTAGTACTAGTCAAATCAGCAACTTTTTATGAAATGTCAAAAACGCTTTTTTGTATGAAAATAGTGAGTTATGACGTCACACTTCAGTAAATATTGACTACTCAAATAAGTAACTTATATACTTTATCTTATTAAAATCTAAATGTGCATTTTTTTAAATGATGAATGAAATCAACAATATTTTTAGTCATCAGTTTTAGGTATAAACGTTTTGATTTTTTATAGTTACCCAGTCTAGCACCCAATTGTCAAGCGAGCCCACCCAAAAAACTTAAAGCCCTAGTTTCTTTTAATCTTCATAAATACGTAAAGGACAATAATAAATAAGAAAAAAAATCACTATATTATAGAAGTGAAGTCAGCAATAAAAATTACTCGCTCACCAATAAAATAGCAACTAATTGAACTTCCGATAGATTCGATTGAAATTAATAAACTCTGTAGTACTTTATTAAAAGTTAATAAATAAGAATTAATCTAACTAAGCGAACTACATTTTAAATTCTATTGCGTACAATATTTTTGTTTTTTTTTTTTGCGCAGATACGCCTTCGTGTTAGGTTTTTAAATTTCGGTGCTAAAATAGCCAAAGTTACTAGGAAAATTTCTCGGATTGTACTAGAATAGTACTATTATTTATATTATTTTTAATAATCCTTTTTATATTTAGTCTGAACCTTCAGACAGAAATAGCTCTTGTCCTGGTATTTTAATTATTTCAAGAGATGTAGTTACTGAGTCTGGGCGATTTTCCACTAGACGGCAGGTCCACGGCAACGGCATCGGCACGGTATCGTCGACGGTATCGTGGAAGAGATAATGTATGAAAATCAATGAAATTATACGGCACACTTTTCCACTTGGCGGCACGGCAACGGTAAGGCATTGATTCCCACCGGTATCGTCGCCGGTCTGCCGAACTGCACGTGTTTTGTATTCGTACAAAGCAATGCGCGAATGTGTGTACACTCAGATTGGACAAGGTGGACGATATTACCGTCTAGTGGAATAACAGAGCCACGGTATCGTGCCGGTATGGTTATCGTGCCGTTGCCGTGCCGTCTAGTGGAAAAACAGCCATAAGTATATCGAGAACAAACCGAGTAGAACAAACCAATATGAGTGCCAGATGCAACGGAACAAGTTTCAGCATAATTTGTGTCAGCACATTTTGTATTTTCTCTAACAAAAGCGTTTCCTGTATTGAAACTACAAAAAATATATTTTAGAAACCTTTTTGTATTGTATTTTAGTTTAGAAATTGCGAAAGTGTCTTTTTAATAAGTGCATTATAATAGTTATGATAATTATTTTTTAAACATGGTGTTCAAAAAGAATTGCAATATTGTATCGCACAATTCTTCTTTGGTTAACTTATAACTAGGTACTTACCTACTTATTCAAAAATCATTAAGGGTAGAGCAATTAAGTGTACTTGAATAACTTGCATGAAAATTATTTATGTTCATTTTAGATACTGAATTCTGGGATCCCTAATACAAAATAAACCCTAATAAAAAGTTTGATTCTGGTATTAACTTGGGCATTTCCTACGCTGGTTTCCTATTGGTATTTGTTATTCACTTCCTTGCTGTATTATTTCTTCTTCAAATACAATTGATAAAAATGTGTACAATAAGTATTTTTCAAATATCTAAGCACTTATGAGAATATCTACCCGTTAGAAGGTCGTTGTGAAATAATCTGTACTAATATCATAAAGAGGGAAACTTTGTATGATTGTTACCACTAACCGCAAAAACTACTGAATCGATTTAAAAAAAAAAACTTTAGGGAAGAGAGGGAAATGAGGGTAGGGAGGGACTTAAAGAAAGTGAGGGAAGGGAGGGACGATAGGGAAGAAGAGACGAGAGGGAAGTGACGGACGAGAGGAAAGTGAGGGATGAGAGGGAAGTGAGGGACGGGAGAGAAGTGAGGGAGGAGAAGGAAGTGAGGAATGGGAGGGAAGTGAGGCAAGGGAGGTAATGAAGGGACTTGTAAATAAGGGAAGGGAGGGACAATAGGGAAAGGAGCGACACGAGGGAAGGGAGGGAGGGACTTAAGTGAGACAAGGAACGGACGATAGGGAAAGGACGGACGAGAGGAAAGTGAGAGACAAGAGGGAGGGGAGGGACGAGAGGGACAAGAGGAAAGGGAGCGACGAGAGGGAAGTGAGGGACTAGACGGATGTGAAGGACGGGAGGGACGAGAGAAATGGAAATACAATAGGGAAGGGAGGGACGATAGTGAGAGATGGAAAAGAAGGCATGGAAGTGAGTGAAGGGACGGAAGGGTGAGAAGTGAGGGGAGGGGACAGAGGATATCATACTTATTTCGAAGTCTTCCGGGTCTGCTAGTAGGTACCTAAATGAGTGTAAATTTTGTAGCAATATTTTTCAATATTAAATAAGTTTCTATTATGAAATCATTTAAAAATCAACATACATTTCAGTTAAGAATAAGGATTTAATTTAATGTTATCGACTATTCATTAATTGCGGAAAGTATTTTTTTTTGTTAATGAATATTTGACGCAATCAAATACCTAATTAGGGAGATGCCATTTACAGAGGTAAAAGGCAAAACTTAAGTATAATTATGAAGTTATCTTGATTTATAATTTATTTAATATGCATGAAATTAATTAAAAAATATTATATAAAAATAAGTCTAAAATATAAAAGCCATGACGTCAAATAAAAAAAAACTTGGTCACGTTTGATTAAAATAAGTTGTTAAAGATACTACTTATTTGGAATATGGTTTATAGCGACGATGGCCATTAATGATAAAATATACGCTTATAAACAGATCCATTTCAATTATTTCAACATCTTGTTTACTTCATTTGCATTGCAGATAAGTTTGAGATTATTCTAATTAAGTTTAGATTTAGATTTTATTATGCATAATACAGATACAAAATTATACTTTTATTTAGCGCCAGCGTATAGTAAATTATATGTTTTTTAAATATTGAGAAGAAGTTATTTTTCCTAGTGAATGATTTACTCTTTTTTTCTAGTAAATACTTTTGTCGTATGATCAGTATAGTAAATTAAAACACCTAAGTAATTACAATACAAACAGATCATCAGTTTAAGTACCTACTTAAAATAAAATTAATATTGATTCAGTACTGATGCTGAGCTGAACTTTTTTTTACTCGTCATAAGGAAGCCCTGAAAGAAAAATTAAACAAAGTGGCATAAATAAAATGCAGCAATATTTCAGTTTTGCAGCAGAAACGCAGCAGCAGCCGACGGTCGATTGTTCCGACGGGTAGCAGAGCAATGCAACAAATACGAAAATAAAATAAAATAAGTGATCATCAGAAAAATATAGGTAATTTTGAAACGAAACTCCTATTTAATATTCGAAAAACAAATCAGAAGAATAAATTAAAATAAAAAACCTAAAACAATCTGGTTGGTATATTTTAAAATAAGGTAGGTAACTTAAACCTACCATTAGAACAATTTGAAACATCTGATAAATATTTTGAATTAAAATTCTTACAACTACAGGATTTATAAAATTATCTACATTTATAACTTGGAAAATAATATTAATACCTACAATGTTTGAAAATCTTCAAAATATCATTTGGAGTAACATATTATTCGCACAATTTCAAAAACACAATAAAATATTTATTAAAGTCCGCTACTTACCTGCGGGAACAGAGATTGTGGGCCGAAGATCTCCACCTGTAAAGGCCGACCACGCACACTTATAATAGATTAACTCACCTTTAAATCCGGCGCCGACTCCTAGCGCGGCACATAGTGTTGTACAGTCATTTCCACAGTTTGTATCACAGCACTCAGTCTCAGGCTTAAACAGGTGATATGCACATTGCGAGCGAGGGGCGAGGGGCTCTAGCCGGGCTGGCAGGCGGCCTCCGCGGGGACTAGCGAGCGTGTGAGCTCCAAACAGACCCGCCAGCCCATTTATGCACGTGGGGGTGGTAGCGCGCAGGCGTTCGGCACCCTGTTGCTTCCTAGTGCTACCCTCCACCCACCGACGTATCGATGAAATTATATCTGATTCAATTACCGAACATGTAAAAATACAAAAAGAGCCGATGAAAGTGGTCTATGACCCTTTAGCGACACTGTTGCTATATTTAGGTATGAAGGATACTTCAACTACACCCCTTTTTGGAAGAGAGCATCAAAATCTGACCAGACAGAAAGAGTCAATACTTTGCAATGCAAAACATGCCGAGATCATATTCGCACAAGTAATTAGTGTCGTTGGTTCATAAACCATTTCCCAAACATAATTGTCATTATGTAATGCCTTCTAACAACGAAAAAAATTTATTAATCTCCGGTACTAAAATGTGCTATCAGCTGATTGTATGGGTCCTACAGAAATATACGGTTTCACTTTTGGGACTTTCCCCCGCAATAGTCGATCAGCCCCTTAAACTTTGTCCAATTAATTATTAAATCGTAGCAACATGCTACGGTCTACAGTACTGCTACGACGTAGACGCATCTGCAGCACTGCATTGCGTGTAATAAAATAGTCGTAGGCTAGTATTAATAAAGCGATCTCAAGATTGAGAGCAAAATTAAGTATGGGTTTGACAGGTCATTTTGTACTGAAATAATCTGATACCAACTCAGTCTCGATGTAATTTTCAAGTGATGTTTATAATACAGGCCGAGAAGTATTTTTTGCTTATTTTGCTTGAAGAACTTATTTGTTGAAAGTTGTTCTGTTTTGTTTCTGAGCAGGTTTCCGCACTGTTTCAAATGTTAGTAGACATTATTGTAATAGAGTTTCTGAATATCAATTCTTTCTAAAGTCTTTTCAAGTAAGTAGGTATTTCAATAACGGTAGACCATCTTGATATTGATATTGAGGTTCGGCAAAGTAGTTCTACTACCAAAACTGTTATTGCACTGCGTTTTCATATCTAATAACTGAAACTAATTTTTGAAACATGTTCTTCGATTAAAAGACGTGTAAATATCGTTTGTCTTTATTTAAATACCTACTTGGACAGACTATATAGTTTTGACTAATAAAAACGATAATTCTAATATTGATTTAATTCAAATATCGACATCGACACGTGTCCCACCACTACCGGGCCACCCTCTCACCCCCTCAACCTGTAACGCCCACCACCCCGACGTTTAAACACTGACTTATCAAAAAACTTATGTTTAAGTTGGAGGCCGTTACAAGTTCACTCCGGTGTGAGTGGCTGACCCTACAGTGGGACTCCAGACCTTCCCTTAATTAACTCACTTGGTTAGGTTTCTTTAAGGAAAATATACTAGAAAAATTGCTTGTGAATATTTTTATTTATTTATCATATTGTTTATGTTTCAACGTAATCTTGTTTTCAATAAATCAGCTTTAATATGAAGTTGGTTTTAATGTAAAGCCAGCTATGTCCTTCACTAAGTATTTACAGGAAAATTAGTAGCGGTAAACCAAGTCAAAACATCCAGAAATTTCTTAATTTAGGTACTTTCAATATTTTCGAGATAAGAATATGAAAATTTGGATTCCATAGCATAAAGGATGAGTCGAGGCGGAGGCCAACAGATTTTCAGCTACGTTAGCGCAGCGCAGGTTCAAATCTGCAGTTGTCGCGGTGACGTAAATTTCTATAGAAAACCGTGAGAAAACCTTTCCAAATGACGGAGACTCTTTCTATTGTATGCCATGCGCCTAAATATTATCTAAATACAATCTTATTAATAAACGAAGTTTAAAAAATACTCTACTTTTAGTTTAAAAATTTAAAAAAGTGTATACTTAGGTTAGACGAAGTGTACGAGTTTCCTAAATTTTCATTAAAATGTATTTTATTTTTATTTTATTTTATTTTCTGAAGTCAACATCATTACTAATTAAGAAACAGAAGAAAAAAAATATATACATCAATCTTTAGCCAATTACTGACTTCTACTATGTAAACAAAACAATTATTCTGACACTATCAGAGGGTATACTACAAAAATATCTAAATAATATAAACACAATTTTACAATAAACATCTATCTGAAAAGTATTCTAGATTCATAACAAGTTCTATGATATTTACGTAGGTATAGAGTCGAGATTCAATATTAAATGTTAAACGTATACCAATTTAACTCCATTCGAAGTAATGAGCTAATGGGCGCTTTTCCACTAGACGGCACGTCAACGGCAACGGCGACGGCACGGCGAGATCACGTGACAATATCTATGGGAATCGATGACATGCCGTGACGGTGCCGTGCCGTCAAGTGGAAAAGCGTGTCATATAATTTCATTGATTTTCATACATTATCTCACCTACGATATCGTCGACGGTACCGTGCCGTCGCCGTTGCCGTTGACGTGCCGTCTAGTGGAAAAGCGCCCATTAGGTACGTCTTTGTTCATTATTTTAATACAAAGGAGTAATATCGACTTTTCAGATAAAGATTTTACAGTTAGAAATTTACATTCGGATTAGTTAATATAATTTCGGTTCTTTTTTGCATAAGTGAAACGTGATACCTAATTAATTTTATTGTTCAGTAAATTCATCTGATTAGTTATATAGCTATGGTTTGATTTTTTAAGCCGGATTTTTAAAATACGTTTTGTGTTCCTTAATCAATACAGAAACACCCACTAAGCTCTAATACACAATTAAATCAACCTGTATTTTATATTTACTTTCAATTTTTATTGTTTCGTTTCGTTTCGTAAAACGACTGAATTACAATTATTACTGTAGAGCTCATTATAGATTCATTCGCTCAACAGTTCGTTGCTGTCTGAGCTATTTGTACATTGTACCCTTAAGAAAATATCTATTACCTACCTGAGGTTTTCGCAAAACTGTACAATGCGCCTCGCTAACCATCGTTGTAAAATCGTACTATATTCATAGTCCCAAAATAAAACCTATGAATCAGAGACCCAAAGATACCTCAAAATGTGATTTTTGAGACTAATAAAAATTCTTTTTGTACCTACTTGATTCTTTTTTTTAGTTACTAAAATATCGACCACGTGACACAGGGCCACACGAAGGGTTACAGTCAATTTCCTTTCATAAATATCCCGGCAAGTTGCAAAACAATTTAATTATTTAATATTTAAAAAAAGCCTAGTCATTAATAATCTACTTACTCTATTATTGAAATCAGGTGAAAATTTAACTAAACAAAATAGTACAAATAACATTATATTATTATATTTTTAACTAACCAACGAGAATATTTAATAAAGTATATTACGGTGCTTCGACAAAATACTAAAAATTTTTGAAAATTAAATAAGCCATGGTATTTTACGTGCTAAAATCTCAAACAGACTAGACAACCTCTACAAAATGAGGCTTATTTTCCCGCCTTAAACAATATTTTCATAAAATCTTTGCAGTTTAACAATCCAACTTCACTGTTATTAAAATGAGCGGAATATTTCACAATTTTTTCGAATAAATGCTTTGTTTAGCGTTCTTTTGAAGTGTTTGTTTTTATTCTCACGTCGGCAGGCTTCAATACTCCTGTTTTTAAAGCTCTGGGCTAAACTGAAAGACAAAGGCATTATTCAGATGCAAACGAGGATCCGCCTACGATTCAATTGATTCTCACTGAAAAGCTGTAAAATTATGGACGGCTATGGCAGCCAGGTATTACAAGAGGAACGGGCCCTGCACAAACTCCGCATAACGATTAATACCGGTGGTATTGTGAAAAAGAATTTGCAAAAATGCTTCGGCATTTTCTTTAGGGCTGCAAAGTTTTTGGTCCATGTTTGAGCCGCCGTCTGGGGGTGGGGGTTTGAGTGCTTCTATGAAATGAAAAATACGATCAAATTTTTAAAATTTAAATTCTATTTACATTTTAGAAAGGATTGTCTTTTTCTGGAGCCAGACTTAAACTACTAAATTCGTTTCATAAACTACTGTGTACCTCGTAATATGTTGCATCGGGCAACAAAGTATGACAAGAACATTACCACTGCGTTGCAAATACACCTCTGCCATTCGTGGTGAGTATGGAAAAAGACCTGCCAATTTGAGTTTAATGAACTGTACCGGCTGACGATGATAGTGTCATAAAATTCATCCAAAGTTTCGCTGAATACCTACCTATTGAATTGTGAGACCGGACGGACTTGAGAACTTATACACTTTATTTCAAGGTGCAACAAACTGAGTAGGACTATGATCTATAAAGTATGCATGAACTAACGAATCTTCATCATAGTGTCTCACAATTGAAATGCTACGTATACTGTGATCTTTTAGGTTCATGCGTAGGGAAGGTACCTAAGTAAGTATATAGATAGGTGTAAGACCGTGCTAATACCATATAGCTTATACGCGAAGCTGTAATGGACAGACACATAGGTGTAGCCAGGGGGGATTTGGGGGTTTAACCCCCCCCGAACTCCTACCAGGCACCAAGGTTAGACAACTCATTTGCGCAGATTTGTAGTTGGCTACCCGGAAAGAAAAGTGGTTTTATTTTAATATTTGGCTTTTTTAAAAACATAATAATTTCGAGCTCGCTTCGCTCGCGATATGTTTCAATATTACTCTCCTTTCCTTATTCACACAGTCGCACATAGAGTTTCAGGATTCGGAAAAAGAGTCAAAAAAATAAAATTTAATTTTAATTTTGTTTTCCAGTAAATATTCACTATCACTATTAAATTGAATCAATTTAATCCTCTTAGGCGCATAGCAAATAGGAAGCGGTGCACTGCCGGTGCGGTAAATGATTTTATGAGAAGTGAATTTATACGGAAGGAAATTAGTAATTTCCTGATTCCAGGGTAGCTAGGCTCGTGCCTCGAGCCCCTCGGTGGGGTGGGGATGTATATGAGTTGATAACGATGAAATAATTTTTATTTTTGATTATGATTGTTTTGAAATAAAACGGATTCATTGGAACGTACACTTAAGTAGAAAAGCTTTAGGGGAGGTTATGTGGGAAAGCAGAATGGAAAACGTCCGGTTGGACGCCCTAGGTACCTACAACTGGACCGATGGAGCGGATAAAACCAAGCCTCTAACAACTCGAATGGCGACTTAGGTACCTACGACTCAAATATCGAATATTAAGAAACATTTTGGGTCAGTGAAACATCAATGAGTAAGAAGGGTCAGTTCATACCGGGAAGCGACGCGACGCGACTCAGCGCGCCTTTCAAGAGCTTGGTACAATACATACGTATAGAACTTTATTTAGATACGCTACAACCGGTGTGAACTGACAATTGGTCATGTAAAATTACTTAGGTAGATAGGTCGGTATACAAATGCACATCTGAACAAGTATTACAAAAAAGAGTTAAAGAAACCCGACTGTAGTATAAAAAAAACTTATGTATATTTTTATAATCTCATTTTAATTACCTTCATTTTGATACCCCACTCGATAGGTTCAGCAAAAAAAAAAAAAAATTACAATTTG
The DNA here is from genome assembly GCA_029255725.1 of Scrobipalpa atriplicella. Classification (NCBI taxonomy): domain Eukaryota; kingdom Metazoa; phylum Arthropoda; class Insecta; order Lepidoptera; family Gelechiidae; genus Scrobipalpa; species Scrobipalpa atriplicella. Next base: position 14,055 of record JARACY010006488.1, read on the forward strand.
GCGCCAAAAATCCACCATATTGATTTTCAAAAAACCACACCTATTTAAGAACACTTGGATGTTTGAGACTAACCAAAAGATACCCTAATTGTCGAAATATTTCCAGCCGTTTCGGAGATACGAGGTAATAAGGAAATATGAAAACATACATACATACCATTATACAGACAAACATACAAGATACGCTCGAAATACATAACCCTTCCTTGACAGTCGGGTAAACAGTCGGGTAAAAACGATACCTGATTCAATTACTTTCGAAAAGAGTTAAATACTTAAAATTAATATCATTTTTACAACAAGAGTAACTTAGGCCCGTATTTATAATCAGCTCTTGAGACTGACAGCGAGTTTGAGCTCGTATCAGAAATGTCATTTCAGTACAAAATGATCTGTCAAATCCTTACTTAATTTTGCTATCAATCTTGAGATCGTTTTATAAATACGAGCCTTAGAAAGTTCCGAAACATCATGAATTCGTGATATCTGTTTCTGATTGGATTTATAGGTACACCGCAGGCAGTCTAGACAACGCCAAACCTTTTCTATTGACTGAATTCTTTATCAACTCCGAGTCTGATTCTCGAAATCCTCCAGAACTATTACTTTATTTACAAGTAGTAGTTACCTAACCCTGAGTACGCATGTATATGTATGATCTTTATATATGTACGTACCTGTAAGTATCCAGGAAGCGACGCGGCGCGGTGCATATCATTTCATTGATTTTTGAGTCTTTAGTCAAAATGAATGTGTATCTTTTTACTGTTGAGGTACGGAACCCTAAAAATAGTCGCTCAGTGAGGAAGGCCGTGTTTAATACAGTAGACGCGTATTTACGAGAGCTGTAAGGTGGAAAAGGAATTATTCGAGAAAGTGAAAAACGAATAAGTTATCGCCGAAATAGGTAAAAAAAAAACAATGTAAATAAAAGAAATGTAATGTAATAATGAATAAAAACGTAGAATAATCCTATCCCAAATTTGAGAAATCCTCTGGAGCTAAACACAACGACTTCATGTTTCGCAGAGTTTGTTATCGATGTTTTGAGTTATCGGGGTTATAGAATCTAATCCTGTTTGACAATATTTTTTAATTCCGTAGATTCATTTCCAATGTGCTCGATAGTCGTGTGAGGCACGAAATTAGTGTGTTTTTTAAAATAAAAGTAATCTTAAATATTATGCAATCAAAAACGATGTTTCCAATATAAAATACACATAAAGTACTTAAGTATAAATTGAATGCAATAAACGCGGGTAGCTCACCGCGCGCCGTAATGAACTGCCGACATTATCCTAACGATTGTTCTTGGCCAACTTTTAAACCCGCAACTGTTTATTTCCCGCATGAAAATAGCTTCTAATCCTATTAAAAGAAAAATAAAACAGGGTATAAGGCAACAAATTTTAAAGTCGGTGCCCCGAACTGGCAACGCCTCGTCTCGGCGAGGAACTTTTCAAATATATTAAAAATTTCCCGTACAAACATGCTGCATTAAAGTCGGAAGGCATCCGAAAGTTTCTTAAATTCCTAAACATGCAAACATTTTATTCAGTTGTTTACTCAACATTTTTCATTTTGAGACGATATACGACCCGTTATTTGACATTTTGATTGTTGTGTGGGTACATTCTTAGGGAAAACTAAAATATACGATTGTTGTGTCTATGAATTATTCGGTGTTTTGTAGTAAAAGTATCACTATTCTTTTGTATCAAATACAAGCTTTTTTTCCCTATGATATTTGTAGGAATGACATAAGTATTCTTTAGCTGTTAAAAGTTAATAACCATAATTGTGTATTATTTTTCTACTTGGCTTTAGGAAATATTATTTTGACATTGGAAATGTCTTTTCGTTCACTTCAGTATAGAATATTTCAAGAAATAGTGCGATCTCTTTATATCTTGGAGAGTTGTGAAGTTCAGAGAAAGGTCCAAGATAAACGTTTCAGCTTTTACTGTGGCCATCAATATGTAATAGATAATGGCTGAAAATGTTACGACTAATTAATAAGAAAAACTACAAAAAAATAACCTGCCTAACATGATGTTGGGCATTGGAGACTTTGGAGTTATATTTCTTGGAAAAAGGACTCATAAGTATATCTCGTTCAGCAGTTGAGTGCATCTGAAAAATGTGACCCTTTGTAGATCGCATGACACTAGTTTGTTACATACTGTTCTAACATGCACTTACGATGACAAATAAAATGAGTTTTCCATTGGCTAAATATTGGATAAATCAAGGTTTGTTCAATGGAATTCGAGAGAAGAGCAGTTCGAGTATAAATACATTAATGAAATAGTTGAATAATCGAGTTACAGCCGGAAAATATTTCATGGAAATCCAGGAGCGTTAATTTCGTTATTCAGAAATAAATTCTTCATTTTATCAACATTTCAATAAAATTATGATCTACTTGCTGCTTTCATTAAAACGCCATAAATAATTTAAACTCAATACATTGCTTATGATAATTTTGTTCACTAATAATAAATTTAAGTACTTACCATGAACTCAAAACTAATGTCTGTCACAACTGACCAGTCCAAAACTATTCCTAGAACTTTGACTGTCAAATAAGCAACATGTCGTACCAGAGAACTGTTATACCTATATATTTCCTAGCACTTTGACTGTCAAATAGGGAACACGTCGTACCAGATAACTGTTATAAGTACCTATATATTTCCTAGAACTTTGCCTGTCAAATAGGCAACACGT
>JARACY010006489.1:0-16773 GCA_029255725.1 Scrobipalpa atriplicella
GTAATAATTTGGAAATATTTGTATCCAATCCATATTCAAAGGACTGGTGTGTGGTAGGTTACTTAACTGGTGTTTACGTAAAATAATCAAGGTTAACATTAGAAAGCTTAGAGTTACACATATAAAAGAATAATCGGTGTACTTTTTTGCTAGAATCTTTCGTATTTCAGAGATACAATGTTCTTCACTTATTCTCTTTGCAAAAGTCTAAATCAACAAAATATTTATTTTTGGAATTATTCACCCATATTAATCGGATTACACGGTCCCTTTAAATAACTTCCAGCTCCCTTTATTTAAAGCTTCACATTTGTTGTAGCATGCGCCGGGCGTACCCAAAGTCCTGGTCGGAAACCGCTTGCACCTCGCGTTCAAGCGGCAAGTGCAAGAGCGGGAGGCGGAACAGTACGCGGCTAAGAACCGCATGGCGTTCTTCGAAGTCAGTCCGCTCTGCGACTTTAATATCCGCGAGAGCTTCTGCGAGCTGTCACGCATGGCGCTCCACCGCAACGGCATGGAGAGGCTTTGGAGGAGTAATAAAGGTAAATAAAGACTGTATTGAAGGAAACAGTACGCGGCTAAGAACCGCAAGGAGTTTTTCGCAGACAGTCCGCTCCGCGACTTCAACATCCGCGAGAGCTTCTGCGAGCTGTCACGCATGGCGCTCCACCGCAACGGCATGGAGAGGCTTTGGAGGAGTAATAAAGGTAAAAACGGAATAGATCGCGAATACCGACTGCAAACTGTCGACAATGCCATCAAAATTGTTGCCGTCCCTTTCTGTTCTTTCAGTCTAGACAATGATAGGTGACCATTTTAGTCAAGATTTAGTGATTTAGTGTGCTTACGAATCGATACCATTGTAAGGCTTTGTGATGTAAGGAAGGTACATTCGATGAGTCACACATACAGTATTCTTTCACGATGGTGTAGGAAGTTATAGCGTCATCATCCTCTTGTAATCAGCTTACGCTAATTTAACAAATTAATGTGATAGGTGGTCTGTTCAATGTTCGTCATGGCCTAAATTGAAAAAACTTGGCAATTTTTACTTTCTTTTATATGCAGAATTTCCGAAAAGAAAAAAAAATGCAAAATCTGGGACTGAATCATTCTAAGTATATTTTTAACGCTCGCAGTCTAAACAGAGTAATAGCTTGAAACTGTGACAAAACCATCACCAAATCGAATCATTTGTCCCCAGTGCTAAGCCTCCAAGAGCTGTGCTGCCGCGCGATCGTAGCCCGGACCTCAGTGTACGGCTTGGAGCGCCTGCCGCTACCCACCACTCTCAAGTCCCACCTAAAATCCTACGCGATCTCGGCCGCGCCGTCCCGCCACCGCGCGCGGACCAGCAAACACACGCATCATACTAGACTCAACTGCACTGGCCGGAATTCCTGCTCTATCACATAGACGGTATGATTTATTTTTATTAGGGTGTAGGGGACAGCTTCCTATAGGAGATATGAGTTCCTCAGTCGACGAAACTGAACAATAATGACATTCTATCAGAAAATGTATAACGTTTTTGGCTTTCCCATACAAATTATGTAATTTTGTACCATCATCATCAGCTCATGTACGTCCTCACCGAGGAGCACGAGCCTAACCTGAATTTAGGGCGTGCGGGCCTTAGTTGACTATGTGAGCCCAGTACATACAGCCCAGTAGGTATAGATTGGTTAACAATGATAATTTTTTATGGGAAAGTCAAAAATTTCTTTCATATTCTGAAAGTATTTCTTAGTCATAGTTGTTTCAGTTTCGTTGGCTGAGCAATCCCTTTCAGTTTGCGGGAAGCTGTCCTTTACACTTGGTATTTATGTGATTTACTAGTGACCGATATTTGAAAGTTTTTTGTGATGGTGATTTGATGATAAAGTATGAAGGTACCTGGAGCGAGAAGGGGTACAAAGTAGACCATAGTATTTTGGTACTTTAACTAGCTGATCGACGATTTTGTACAAAAGTGCAAATTATGATTACCATACATACCCCTACAATTTATAGTGTTGTATTATTTGTCAGTAATAAAATAGGTCACCATTTAATAAATTCCAACTGAATGGAAGAAAAATAATTTTGAATCAATTGATTTGAATTTTACACTAAAGCTCACTATTTTAAGAGTACTCTTGTCGCGTAACAGTTCTATGAATGCTGGTTGTTAAGCAAAAAGAAATAGCCATCCAGCGTAACTTGACCTCAGGCGAAACATTTCTTTGTTAAATTCTAATAATGGTAGATGGTTGATCACTTCTGCTAATACATAGCTTTCATAGAACTTTGACTATTTGCGTTTAGATATAAGGTCTCGACTGCTATCGTCTGATTGGAATGCCTGTTTGATTTGTATGGTATGATTGATCTTAAAACATAAAGCTCCTGATCTATTAGATTAGCACGATTGGTCCTTGACTAGTACTTGTACTTATTATAACTATAAAAAACTAAAAGAGTGAAATGGTAATATTAAATTTATTTGAAAATGCTAGTTGCCTTTATCTGATATCCGAAAGTGAGCGTGAAAAAACTGTTTCGTATTTTCAGATTTACATACTTATATCAATATCAAAATAGACTTAAATATGTCAACTGACTGATCGTTAGTATTTTCTTTTCATTATAGCGACCACATAAAGAAGAAAAAAGATATCCCTCAATGACGGTCAAAATATTTTCCAAGCCAATAACGTGATAAAAGAAACTGATGAAGCAAATTTAAAGTGTTATTTTAAGTGTAGAAAGTCCGTAATAAAATAGTGTAAATCCAAATGATGTTTAAATCTTTCTTCTTTGTAGTTTTGAACTTATATTCACTACAAATAATGAAGGTACAAAACTAGGCCACGTAGATCATACAATATATATAGGTATCTTGGTAGAATCTACACAAAGTAGTTAAAACATTATTTTTAAAGAAATAATCTTGGCCAAATGTTAAATTCCATCTGTTTAATAATTCATTCGGTAATCAAATCATGATATTACGTAATATGAAACCTAACTGCCAAATATACTTTCATATAAAATATAGGATGTATTTAAAACACTACAAGTATCATGTCAAACTTCTATGAAGTATGTGAAAAGACAATAGATTTAAAGATATTTGACAAAAGATATAAAATTATGCATGAAAATAGAAGACTTTTTATGAAAAATTAAACAAAAAACGTCATTTTAAAACGAACCTTAAATTCACTTAATTCATTGAAATTGGACGTGATATTTTGAATCCATTTCTCGTATCTATCAAAATATCCTAATCACACGTACAGGCTGTAACTGACAACGGATTTGTGACTAGTTCGTAGCGAGTATTGTAAGGTACTGTTACTTAACAGGTATCATGTAAATATAAGCGTTATTTAATATTGAAGTGATTATAAATATATTATGTGAATATTTTGCAGGCAACTATCAAGTCCATTTGATTGAATTAAAACTAACTGTACTAACATAATTTAAACTACAGTATGATTTCAATAGTTTAACCCTTTACAGCATACGAGTCCAAATATGACCACAATTTTTTAATCAGTTATTTTCACTCAGTACAGGTAGGTAACCAAACAAATATAAATTATCAAAAATGGGTGGTCTTATTTGGACTCGTATGCGTTAATGGTTTAAAAAAAGTTGTAAGAAAAACAAATGGGTAGAGAAAAATTACACAAACTGTAAAAAGAGACAAAATATTACTAAAAATTAAAGTATTTTTCATTAGACATTCTCGTTAGCTTCATTAAACTTAAATATGTTAGATAAGAGCAATATTAATAAGCCAGTCGTCATTTACATATTTTACTTCACGCATATTAATAAAAAAAATGTTAAGGAAAATTAAATAACCGGTTATGAAGGTTTTCTTATCTTTAAGTACAATTTGTCCTAATGAACAAAAATTATTATACATTTTTGGTATCTAGCCTTTAGTCATTTATCGTCCTGTCCACTATAATATAGGTATTATTAACATCTTAGAATATAAAGTCCTTACATGTGTACGAATTGAGAAAATGTAAATATTTTGATTAATTATTTCCATTGTTTCGTAATACACATTCACACAAATTCTATATTCTGAGTAAATTGTTGTATGAAAATTAATGGAAATTGTGATTTCCTTTGTAAAACTTTGAGCGAAATGCATTGTAGGTATTGCATTGTATATTTTCTTAAAACGGTTGTGTGCGTTAGTGTTGACAATACATACAATACACATAGTTTATTTTGCATTTAACATGACTCCATGGATATAATCGTGTTAGAACAGTCGGAACTGTGTCAATCAATACATGCTAGTTTCGATCCGTCCCTAGAGGGTAACACAGTCATTAATAATTCTTTCGTGTTCTAGTTGCTATTTGGGTTCAATGTAAATACTAAAACCCCGTTTCATTGGACAAACTACATCCCTGTTCAAACTTAAAATATATAAGTATCTTTTTATTTTATTAATTTAAGTTAAATGTTTTTCAGAATTTATCAGGTAAACTGTTAATGTATTTTTCATTTTGTTAGGTTGCTTTGTTTTATTATATCTGGCAAATTATCAAACTTGTAAATAGTATTAACGTCTTTAAAATTATTTCCCTATATAATTTGTGATAGATTTTAGTTAATTTTGTAATCCAAATATACTAATGCCAGCTAAAAGTTTGGGTTAGGTTGATACAGTCATAATGTTATTTACTACCTATTCTTAAGTTGTGAAATAAAACTAATTTATAATATAATAATCGAACTTGTTTATATCAATGTATCCTGCACAGCCTACAGCCCTACACTTACCTAAAACTCTTTACCGAATGAGTCAAAAAATATTATTGAAATCTTCAATTAAATTTAATGAAAATCTACACTAATATTTATAATTCATTCGACTTAACTAAACTTTATTGGCTTTTTTTTACCGGTGGAAAATATCCTATTCTTAGGAGCAAACTCATCAAGCCGTGGTTCGGAAAGCTAGTATAATAATAGAACTTTGAAAAATATCGCCATTTTATCCCGACTATAACAGTTATCCATGTATCTCACATCATCCTATCCACTCACAAAACAATCCGTATAAAAATCTACTATTTTGCTCCAGCCTAGCGAATCAATCGAAACATTCACCGAATTCCTTAAACAGCAGCGTTTTTCATCGACTACATACCAATCAAGTTATTTTCGAACTGCATCTGAACATTCTGTGCATTGTAATGCGCTAAGTAAACGAACGCGTGTCTGCGCGTAGCTTGCCGGAACGCAGCAAAAAATAAATCAATAGAACATAACATGCGCGCCGCACCCCGACAGCTTGTCACCACTCTATCCAAACAATGTAGGATTCGCAAATTAGGCCCAGCTTTACCCTATAAATAATCACAAATGTTCGACAGAAGTAAAGAATGTAAGCTATCCCACAAAATGATGATTCGGCTGAACAATTTTTTGTACGTTTTCAATTTGCGTCAGGGCACAATTCTTATTGCCGTCCATCAAATCGTAAGTACACATCATACAGTATGATATAAGTTCAACATAATACACAACCTTGGGAAGCTTTCGAATTATGCTATGAACTTTTTTTCAGGCGCTTTCTTCCTTCATACTAATAATATTGCTAGTGGGCATCTCCCATGTCCGGGAGATGCTGTCTATGCTGCACAATGACATGGAAGACGACGCGGAGAGGCGCGGGTTCTACGAGGTGTATGGGGATCAGATGTCTTTCCACGAGGGCGAAGTGATAAGCACCAATAACCAACGGCGATTTGCTAAAGCGCAGCATCTCGCGTCAGGTGAGAGGTCTTCTCATTTTATCAGTACTTTTCCTTCCATATTTCTTTAAATTACTATCCTTACATAATAAAATAGTCAGAAAGTCCTACAGAAAAAGTTGTGTAGTTGAACTCTAGCTTCGGAACCTTTATAAAATTAAAACTGGAAAAAAATTAAATATTTTTAATGATTAGTCTTTTATGTTTATCTTAATTAAATTATAATACGCTCTGATCCCCTTATTTTTTGCAATTTCCAGTGACAGTAATATTCCTATACACAAGCACAATCCTGACGGCGATCTACCTGATGTGCTGCATTTCGCTGCTGTATGGCGCGGTGAAGTACCGTCGCGAGTACATCGTGCCGTGGGGTGTCGCGGCGTGCGTGGCTACCGGGCTCATCATCATCGCCGTCATCATTGGAGGCACCTACCCTTCCATCACCAACTTCTTCGGGGGTTATGCTTGCTATCGTGAGTAGGAGTATCTACTTATAATCATGTCTAAGTAAGACGCTGTACGACATTCGCCGTTACTAAATTACAAAGTGAATAACATTTTATCTCAGTGCAAAATTGTACTGATCGAAAAACATTGTATCTCCGTGCAAAATCGGTAACCTTTAAATAAATAGTGAGTGCTATTGTTTGTAATTTGAAAAGAAAAATTGCAATAGATGATCTCTAACAGTGACCAATGGGCAATGTGGGTGGAATGGAACAGACTATAGTTAAGTAAATTAAAAATGTATAGGCACATATAGGCAACCACCCCGGCCCGCGGAAGGATTTTGAAAAAGCATGGGAAATCAGTAAAGCCCTCTTGTCGTCATAAAAATGTGATTACGATCTGCGACAAGGAGTTTCATTTTTTTCTGGGCTTAATTGTGACAAAAATTGGCGGTAATTTCGATAGTAACTGCGGGGTACTACAAACTTTGCTTTAAATTTGCCACGAATGGCGGCGCCACCTCGGCTCTTTTACTACCTTTATAAAACAGAGATCTATTTTGGCACAAAAATATTTTGTTTGAAAACCGAAGTATCCCAGTAAATATTTTCATTATTTTGCCGTTCGACGACCGATTGGACGTCGGCCAAAACCTGCATCACAAACACAATCCAAAAAAATATTTTCACAGCGAATTTATTTACAGATCTCGGCTGCGGATTGTTCGTGATGACGTTCATGTACGCGATAGCCGCGGTGATAAGTTTCCTGCAGGAGCTGGGAGGGGGGCAGTGCGCGCGCGCGACGCGGGGCGCGGGGGGCGCGGGCGACGAGCGCGGCGAGCGTCTGCTGCTGCTGGACCACGCCGCGCACTCCAGCCTGCTGTCCGCCGCGCAGTACAACAAGCTCTCGCACGGCACGCGCACACAGTTCGTCTAACTAAACCTTTAGTTGCTGAAGCCTTGTGGCCGTCTTTCTGGATCACACGCACATTATACGAATTTCACCGTGAGTGAGTCTTACGATGCAAATGTCGACTTCTATGGGTCCTACCTAACCTACATCTACTCCGGTTTACATTATGAAAAGCGCTTTTTCCAGCATAGAAAACTTCTCTTTCTTCGTTTGAAGATCGTGTAGGTATATTAATACAGAAATGGTATGTTATGTATGGATGGATGGGCTGGAATATGTTCTAATAACAAACCTAAAGCTATTTTTGTTGGTTGTGATGCTGATGATGCACAAAAATGTAATGAGGTCTCTACAGACAAGACAAGACCATAAAATAAGTTGGTCTGTACTGTATTATATAGTATTGTAAATGCACCAGCTTTTTAAAGTTAAAATTGCGCCGATTTCATTGCAAGAAATACTTAGGTACCTAAAAAAAGTTAGGGTTGAAAATATTTGTTTAGTGTAAGGTTAATTTCGTCTAAGATACAGATGTGCTTTGACTATTCAATACTTGTGATATTTTATTAAACATAGTTTATACATAAGTTCAAAGCAGGTACAAAAGCTTTGGTAAAAATCATGAAAACAAAATATGGTTTTGTTGAATTTGCTAATGTTTAATTTATAAAAAAATGTACTTGTTGTTTAACAAAATATATTTTTACCTGCAATGGTATAAATAAACTACCTATATAAACATAGCATTGCAAAAATATAAAAAGTGCTTACAATATGTGCTACTTGACAATTATTAAAAATAATAAAGATTCTTTTATATTCTCGTGTATTATTTCAAAACAACTAAACATGTTTGTACTTACATATTTATTTATAATTTATTATGGTGTTTATAACAGTCTGGCTAGAGTTTAACAACAACATTTTACTTACAATTCATTGTGGTATAATCCTTATAATACCTATGTAACCTACTTGAATATGTGAAGAGGTCAGAAGAGGTAGACACTTGTCTAAAAACCTGGAAGACTTTTTTTTTTGTAATATTAATACAAATATGAGACTTAGGACCCCCAGCGGTCATTCTCTAAAGGTCTTTGAATGCCTTTAAAACCTCTGGCAAGAATAAACTTCTCTGATGATTCTGACCTGCTAGCCATTGGTTTCATAATCTTTATGTTTTTGTAAAATCTCTCCAAATCCAGTTCTAGCATTTTTGCTTCTTGGCCATCCCATACTTTGAATAAGAATGCACCATCAATTTTGGTTACCAGTGCAGCAAACCTTAAGGCCATATAGCAGAGGCCTATAATCCTGTCTTTGTCCAACTCCCTTACTCCAGTGGCACTAGGAGCCATATCTGATAAAACAACATCCACTTTGCTGCCATCAAGTGCTTTCACCACTTTGTCATGAGCTTCTATGGTTGAGAAGTCCATGTTGTTTAGTATTGTTGCTCCCTGAAATAAAGGCAAAACTAATAAGACTATACAGATAGTTAAGATCAGAAATTATAAGGATTTTTGCTCCAAAAACCTTTGCACTGATGACTTAGTATGAGAGTTTTACTATTTGGAAAATCAGACTTACAAATTTACTTTAAAAACTACATTTCTTTACCAATATTAGACAGGTTTTACAGTTACTCACTTCAATAGGAAAGATTTGCAATTTGTCGATTGATAGGACTTGCCCCTTGGGTTTATTCTTGTCAACCCCATCAGCATTTGTTGCTCGGACTGCCACTTGTGTCCAGGAACCTGGAGCAGCTCCCAAATCAATAACCTTCAAGCCTGGTGTAAGTATGTTAGTTTTGTCATTCATTTCTAACAGCTTAAAAGCACTCCGACATCTGAAGAGAGAGAGATAACATTTCAAACAAAGGTATGCTAGGGTATAGCAATAGAGGTGGACAAGACTCTTTGGTACTGTACCTATAATTATATATCTTCGCTTTTTCCACATAAGGGTCTGCTTTCTGTCTGAGGAGCCACTGTTGTGAACTCTTGAATCGTTTCAAACAATTGACCAGGAAACACATTCTTGTGAAACTTAAATTTTGGGCAGCAATAGCCCGGGTAGATAACATTGTTAGGAATATCGGTATTTTATTCGTTACGGCGAATTACTTTAGCACTAGAATAATTGTCTGCTCGAGCTTATGGCATGATTATCACAAAAAATATTAACTTTTCTTATTTTTATTTATTTTAACTCTGTTGCGATTGCGAGCGACGAAATTGAATGAATGATACATGACAAATGTCAAAATTAATAAAATAATCAGCTGTTTTTTCGAATATTAGTTTCGGATATCTGCTCGGTATTTACCGGTTTTTGAACCCTACCAATCAACAACTTTATTTGCACAATTTTGACACTATAGCTCGGAAAGAAGGAGAAAGCGCTCTACATTCCGTTATTTTTCTTTCTTTCGCTTTTATCGCTGCGATTAGGTTTCAACTGTATAAACCAAAACCACATAAGTCATGTTGATCGGCGGGAGTTTTCTTTGGTCTAATTTTCGCTTTATTTATTCTAATTTTTGTTTACTCTCCGTGAAAATAGGAGGTTACATTCGACATAATCCGGTGCAGTAAAGCTTTTTTGGAAGTGATGGTTAAAGAATGAGATATTTGCTTTATAATGGATATAACCTTAGTCGTAGAATTGGCTTGTGTTTATGTGCAAATAACTCGTATAGTTTAGTAATAACCAGGTTGAAATCTGAACAATCTTATACAATGAAATACCTGAACGTCGCTGAGAAAAATGATGCTGCTAAAAACATTGCAGCACATTTATCGCGCGGGACGTCGAACAGAGTGAGTTACACCACAAGTTTTGAGACACATTTTGGAGAAACTGAACTATTCATTAAGTATCTTGCTAATATTTTTCAATAATCTATGATTTTCAGAGAGAGGGATTCTCTCAATATAACAAAATCTATGAATTTGATGCAGATGTGTTTGGTCAGAAGTCAAAAATGGTTATGACTTCAGTATCAGGTCATCTTCTGGCTCTTGAGTTTGTTGGCACATACAAGCAGTGGCAGGGCTGCTCTCCATTAGCACTCTTTGATGCACCAGTATTTAAATACTGTCCTGAGAACTATGAAAACATAAAGGTAAATATCAACTTGCCTTCCTAAACTGATACTAACTAACAAGGTGTAAATAAAATAATATAACAAATTCTTGTTACATTATTGAGGAAAAATATGCTGTTTAATTTTTTCAGAAAACTCTCGAAAGGGAAATCAGAACTTGTGATGGGCTCATAATATGGACTGACTGTGATAGAGAAGGAGAGAACATTGGGTTTGAGATCATACAAGTTTGTACAGCGGTGAAGAACAACCTTCGTGTCTTCAGGGCCAAGTTCTCTGAGATCACAGCTGTGTCTGTGAGGAGAGCGCTGTCCAATCTTGAACAGCCAAATAAAAATATCAGTGATGCTGTAGATGTGAGGCAAGAGTTGGATTTGAGGATTGGTAGAGATTTTATTTTAGACTATTGTAAAAACAATTGTATGACTAAATGCAGTATTGCCATATTGCTAGTATACTCCTGGAGTCATGCATGATTCACAAAACTACAATTTACAAGTACAATTCAATGAACATTCCCTTTAGGATAACCACAAATGCAATGTAAAACATATTGCAATTTTAAATTTAAATTTTAGTTTTAGCAAACAAGGCCCACAAATGTAATTTTTTTAATAAGCATTACTAACTTACGTCAATAAGTATTACAATGTTTCATCCCAGGGGCGGCATTTACGCGCTTCCAAACCCTTCGACTGCAGAAGGTGTTTCCTACCAAGCTAGCAGAGAGTCTCATCAGCTACGGGTCCTGTCAGTTCCCCACTCTAGGGTTTGTAGTGGAGCGGTACCGGGCTGTTGAGTCATTCATTGCTGAGCCCTTTTGGAAGATCAAAGGTTTGTGCTTGACTGTATTAAAAATTCAATGTGCAATTATGATTTTCGATTAAAATCAGTCCTCACCCCACTGAATCTGCAGGCTAAGATGCCCACTTTGTCATAAGAAATTTGATTTTAATTACGAAAAAAGCTTTTGTCCTGTTTTATTTCTCTCACCAAATAATAGTTTGATTATTCCAGTGAACCACACTATGAATGGCTTGAGTGTGGATTTCTCATGGGAGCGAGTGAGGCTATTTGACGAGCTGGCTTGCCAAGTATTACATGATATATGCACCGAGAACCCTCAGGCTAAAGTTGTGGATGTGAAGACCAAACCAAAGTCCAAGTGGAGGCCATTGCCTTTGGACACTGTGGTATGTTTGAAGTACAAAGTTCGGTTTTGCTAGCCACATCAGAGCTCACTGGAATAAAGACCACCAGATTAAAAACCAAACCAATTTAACACCAAAAAATAATTACTTATTTAATAACGTAATACAATAAATAGGATACTATTTAAATTTTTGGCAAATGACATGTTGCGAAATAAATAGAATCAATAAATAAGTATCCTATAATATTTTAAGTATTTTAATTGGCAGATCATTCTTTGGTAGTCTTTTGTTTATAGAATTTTTAAAGCTAGCTTTAGGTAACATGAACTTTATTTTTACAGGAATTAGAAAAATTAGCTTCGCGCAAATTAAAAATTAACGCTAAAGAGACAATGCGTATAGCCGAGAAGCTTTACACCCAGGGTTTTATCAGTTACCCGCGTACGGAGACCAACGAGTACCCAAAGGAGATGAATCTGGCGCAGCTGGTAGGATTGCAGGTCGGGGATCCGAACTGGGGGCCCTTTGCGCAGGGGATCCTCGACAGCGGAGGCCCGACGCCGAGGCAGGGCAACAAGAGTGATCAGGCCCATCCGCCCATACATCCTACTAAACATGCGAGCAGTAAGATTTTTCTTTTCCAACTGGGACATTTTAAAATAAATCTAATTCCACCTTTTCCATTTTGTATAATTTTGACTTTGGATAAGTTGGATATAATTAGAATTTTATAACATTAAAATTTGTTAAGCTGTGCTGATTATTTTAAATAAATTATTTAATAAAATCTGGTATTAGGGGTGGAAATAGAGAAAATAGTGCGCCTAATGCAAAGAACAAAATAAAATGAAAAATATGACGCAAGTACAAATAAATATGAAAATATCTGTTGTGCCAATAAGATCCTTCCTACCCCATCCTTCGCAGATCTGACAGGAAATGAGAAGCGTCTATACGAGTTCATAGTGCGTTCGTTCCTAGCGTGTTGTTCTAAAGACGCTCAAGGTCAGGAGACCACCGTGGCGATAGACGTGGCGGGCGAGAGATTTAACGCGAGTGGGCTCATGATCACCGCTAGAAACTACCTCGAGGTGTATCCGTACGACAAGTGGTCGTCCAAAGAAATACATGTTTATGAGGTAAGTAGAGATTTTTTAAAAATTTCAAGAACCGACTTTCTCGTTCGTTCGCTCGTTCCCGTTATATCGCTCCATTGATGCCAAACCAAAGGTGATTGATGAAAAAAAGTGTGAAATTAGCGTAACTACTAACTATGTATTCACCTTACAGAATGGTCAAACTTTTAACCCGACGAGTATAGACATGGTTGACGGGACCACATCGCCTCCCAATCTCTTGACTGAAGCAGACCTGATCGCTTTGATGGAAAAACATGGCATAGGTGAGTGTCTATTTCTATAATAAAATTTAAAACTGAAAGCGCAGCTATTCTTCTAGGTAGAGTTTTTATTTTTCTGAATAGACCTTTTCAAAATGGATTATTATCAGAACAAAAAATATTTCAGGTACCGACGCCACCCACGCAGACCACATAGAAACAATCAAGAACAGATCTTACGTAGCTTTAGCGGACGCTATCCACTTCGTGCCGGGTTTGCTCGGGATGGGCCTCGTGGAGGGCTACGACGCCATGAGTCTGCAAGTGGGGATATCTAAACCGCATTTACGCGCGCAGCTAGAAGCCGACTTGAAAGCCATTTGTGAGGGACGGAAGCAGCCTCAGCAGGTCTTAGCTGAACAGGTAATGATCAGATCCTACGTAGCTGAAAGGGTTTGCTCGGGATGGGTCTCGTGGAGGGCTACGACGAAATGAGCCTGAAGTGGGGATAACTAAACCAAATTTACGCACACAGCTAGAAGCAGACCATTTGTGAGGGATGAAGGAATTCTATCTATCCTATTTATCCTATCTGCATTTTCCTTTAAACAAAAAACTATTTTTTACAAAAATAATAATGGTTATGTCAGTCGTACAATACTTACTTGTATCTCTCAACATTCGCTGTTAAATTGTAGTGCAAAGTGTTAACAAATTAAATATTCGTAACTCCTTTTATTTCAGTTTCAGTAAGATTCATTTCTAGAGCAAAAACCTGTGTATTTAATTTGGCATTACAATTTAACACAGAATGTTGAGTGATTGAGATTAAGAATATTGCCAAATACCAGCAGTGCACGCCGGGATACGACATAATAGTCTTAGCCAATTATGAAAGCGGCTGAATGTTCCCATATAAGTGCTGGTAAGCTTCGCTCCAAACCTTTTCTCTTTCTTTTCTTCTCCATCTGTTTATTTTCCAAATGTTTCTCTGCATAGATAGCGATATACAGAGAAGTGTACATAACTGTGACGGCGGAGGCGAACAAGATAGACAACGCGTTGGCGGAGAGATTTAGCGAGCGGCCCAATGAATATACGCCTAGCGTCGACGCCTCCCGCCCCGACATGCCTTCACGTAAGTCTCACTCATCATCATGTTGAAGTAGGTATTAAAAACTTTGGTACCGAAAAACAAATATCTATTCTTATTAGTAATCAAATCAGTATTAGTAATCAAATCAGTACAATATCAATAATAATGCAAAATTCATATCAACACCTCAAGTGAAAGAAAAATCACTTCGTGCGTTTTAGTCAGTAAGCACTAGGCACGCAAACTGCTTAGATAATGAAACTGAACAACTTTCAGAAATAAATTCTTCTGTTTTTACTTTCCCATACAAAATTGTTGAGACAGTTTGTATGGGGAAGTTATATTTTTCTTTTTTCAGAAGAGTTTATTTGTGAAATTTGCGTTGTCTGAGCAAGCGCTCTATTTAGTTTGCATACTGTCTAAAAAATAACAAGTTGTTTATTGGTAATTTATTTTTATTAATCCTTTGCATACTCTTAATGCAGCTCTCAAATGTCCGAAGTGCGGCTCGGACATGGTAGTGCGCACTAAGAAGAACTCGGACGAGATGTTCATCTCATGTCCGTCGTTCCCGAGCTGCAAGAACGCCGTGTGGTTCCCGAGCCTAGTGAAGTCGCTACTTGTCCAACCAGAAACATGTCCTACGGTAAGTACTGTTTTCATTTTTAAAAAAGCCTTATGCTTGTACTGACCAGTTAACAGAGAATGTTCGTACCATACCTATCTTTTTTCTTTAAATTTTTTGGCAGATGTAATTCATTAGTACTTAACTACTTACTAGTGGTTGAGTTTCTCTGATATCAGAGTTTAATAGGTGTAGTCTTGTACTGAATTACGAATATTTTACTTTATTAATTGACATCAAAAAGAATAAATACAATGAAAAAGTTCAAAAGTTGCATGGTGTTGAATATTCTAGTCACTCGCCAAAGTATCAAGTAACAGACCGAAGGGAGTCATTTTCAAAAAAATATATTTCTTATTTTTATTGAAACTCATTTTAATGAATTTTGAGCATTTTAAGATGCTACTATTATTTTTCAGTGCGGTCCTAACTTCAAGAAAATCAAATTCGAATGGAGAAACAACTCGATAAGCCACTTATACCCGCCACCATACGTCGGTTGTATCGGCGGCTGCGATATGATGTTCCTAGAACTGATGAACATCAACTTATCCTGCGTTAAAAACACAGGAAGTCAAACACAAAGCAGCGTTAGACAAGGCGGTACTACGCAATCTACTATTTTCAGTAGACAGAATAGTAACTCTAATGTTAGACAAAACAGTAATCCGACTGTCCCTGTCAGACCAAATCCGATCAGACCTGCGAATCCTAGACCAAGTAACGCTATCCAGCCAAGGCAATTTGTACCTCCGAACACTGTAAATAGAGCTCAAAATAACCCCGGCCCGAGAATGCCTGTGCCTAGAGGTGGTTCTTTTGGAAACGATCCCGAAGACAATAATGTGATATGTGGATGCAATCAGCCGGCTATAATGCTAACCGTGAAAAAACAAACTGCGAATTTCGGTAAGTTTAAATGAATCATTGTTTATCAACAAGTGCTTTTTCTGGGACTAGAATAAAACTATTCTAAAAATTGTCTCTATTTAGTCCAAAATAAATAAAAATTTATACTACATAAATATCCTACATTACAGGTAAAAAGTTCTACAAATGCCCAGTAGGAAAAGAAAATGGTGGTTGCGACTTTTTCCTGTGGGCCCCTGAGAACGCAGACACTACACAAACCACTGCCAACGCCAATCCTCCCAGCTCGTGGGGAACCAGCCAGCCTGGCAACACTGCCGGTTGGGGCAACCAGGGCAGCAGTTGGGGCAATAGTGGTGGGGGCAATGGGGGCAACCAGGGCAGCAGTTGGGGCAACACTGGTGGGGGCAGTGGGGGGCAGACTAGGGGGTGGGGTATTGCGCCGCCGAGGGGGGGGAATGATGATGGTGTTACCTGTGATTGTGGAGTGCAGTGCAAGAGGTAAGTCAAAAATTGTGATACTGGTAGGCACCTAGGCATTAAATGCTAGATAGGAAGCGTGGTACAAGCCAGTGAAGGTATCCGAAGGTTTCGGTGTGTTACAATTTAGGAGCTGAGCTGATAACCTGTTACTTCATGAAATGGCCAGTAATATTTATCGGACGTCGCAATATTACTCAAACTGCGTTAGCTCGTTAACGCATTGTTTACCACGCTGCAAAAATCTGGCTATTGAACTCTTCTCAATTTTTTTTAGGATAACAGTTCACAAAGAGGGCCCGAATAAAGGTCGGGAGTTCTACAGCTGTCCCAAAGACTACAACTCGCGATGTAAATTCTTCCAATGGGCCGATGAAGGCGGTAGCGGTACTAATACAGGTAATAGAGAAAGTACTAAAGTATTCACGTGTTTATTTGCAATAAAAAAATCATCAACGACCCAATAAAAGTACGGAGCAGATGGTTTTTTTTTGGGGCTATTTTGGGTACCGCTACTTTAGGTTCTATTTATTATCTATGGATCTATGCTCTTTCAAACATTAAATGTATTCTATAGGAATGGAAATGTTTGACAAGATTATTTTTTGATTTCGAACATACCTATAACATTTCTATTGAAATGGAAGTGTCTGACAAGATTGTTTTTTAGTTCCAGATTGGGGTGTAAGTTCCAACAACACTACCCGCGGGCGGGGGGGCTCCACGCGCGGCGGTAGAGGAGGGGCGCGGGGTGGGGCTGCGGCGCGCGGGGGAGGGGGCGGGGCGGGGCGTGGGCGGCGCTGCGGCCTCTGCCAGCAAGTCGGACACACGAGGAACCGATGCCCCAATGCGGGGGACGGGGAGTGACAATATTGTGGAACATTCTGTGATAACTTGGAACACTTACAAAAGTTCGGAATGAATATGGTAATGTGTCTTGAAACGAAGATAT
>JARACY010006490.1:0-16772 GCA_029255725.1 Scrobipalpa atriplicella
ACTAGAGACGAACGAATTAGTTATAATTTCTGTCAGTTTGAATTCGTTCACAAACAAAGTATTTTTAGTCCTTACCATCCCACACACCAAGACTCATCCATAAATTTTTGATTTGACAGGAGCAAAATTCGTTCTAATACAGTGCAGTCCTTTTGTATGGTTTTATTTAAATCGTGTTCCCGCCGAATGGACATCATTTCATTCATTGTGCTCGTGGCACTACAATTACGTTTGTACAATGGACAAACCCATATGAATTAAACCCCTAACCACAGAGCATAATCAAATGGGTACTAAGTAATTAGGGTTTCAGTTAAATTTAACTAGACCACCCGCAAAGCCTAGTTGGTAGTGCATCTGTCCGCTCCGCAGAGGGTTCCGGGTTCGATTCTGAAATGGTGAATTTAACTGTTTCTTGGTTTAAGGCTTTAGGCGTTCTTTGTTGTTGTTTCTGTTCTTTGTTGTTGTCTCTCGATCATGGGTCCTGGGTTTTGATTCCCACGTGGGAAATACTTAGTTGATAATTTGTCAATTCATCTTTGTGAGATTTTCCTCATTTTGTTTAGAACAATGCTTGCCGAATTATCTTCTTCCAAAGAATAAGATTCCGTGCTTCGGGTGGCATGTCAAGCCATCACTTTCGGTCGCTATCTTGTTAGTGTTCATTTTATTGCTGTTCAGAATTATTAATTCAATAATCTAGTTAAATGTGATATACCAAAATACAGGCCTTACTTTTATTACATTTCTGAAGTGTATCGAACTGCAATTATTTATAGTTGCATGTACTAGAATTTAAGCTAGTAAGTACTTAGTAAATAAATCATTTTTCATTTTTCTTTGCACGAGATACTTTGTATAAGTCGAATGAGGCCAACGCATTAAAAAAATGCTAAAATTCTCCCTTAGTATAGAAAAGTTGCGCAAGTGAAGGTGGTACATATTATTCGGGGTGAAAGAGACCGCTTCCCGCAAACTGATAGGGGTGCTCAGTCAACAAAACTGAACAGATTACCTATCATCAGGAAATTCTTTCAGGGTTTTTTTTTTGTTTTTGCTTTTTTATACAAATTATTATACCCATTCCAAGAAAAAAAATATTGTCTGATCGAGGTGGTCATTTTGTATAGGAAAATAAAAAAAAATTGATCTCCTATAAGAATTTCCTGGTGGAAGTTGTTCAGTTTTATTGACTGAGTAACCCTTATCAGTTTCTGGTACGTCGTCCCTTTCTCAAAACGATTTAATTCGCAAGAACGATTTCTTGGCAGTTGGCAATCGTCTCGGCATCCTACTAGCTAGTTACTAATTCCGTTCGATAAAGTTGGAACTTGTGATCTGCATGTTTGAATTGAGTTACACAAGTCGTTATTAATTCAACGAAAGGACAGTCGATGAATGACTCGATGAACCTTGTTGTCAAAGTTTATGAACCACACTATGCCTATGATATGGTTGGTGCAAAGAAAAATGAAAAATGATTTATTTACTAAGTACTTACTAGCTTAAATTCTAGTACATGCAACTATAAATAATTGCAGTTCGATACACTTCAGAAATGTAATAAAAGTAAGGCCTGTATTTTGGTATATCACATTTAACTAGATTATTGAATTAATAATTCTGAACAGCAATAAAATGAACACTAACAAGATA
The DNA here is from genome assembly GCA_029255725.1 of Scrobipalpa atriplicella. Lineage (NCBI taxonomy): Eukaryota > Metazoa > Arthropoda > Insecta > Lepidoptera > Gelechiidae > Scrobipalpa > Scrobipalpa atriplicella. The sequence continues at coordinate 1,657 of JARACY010006490.1, forward strand.
GCGACCGAAAGTGATGGCTTGACATGCCACCCGAAGCACGGAATCTTATTCTTTGGAAGAAGATAATTCGGCAAGCATTGTTCTAAACAAAATGAGGAAAATCTCACAAAGATGAATTGACAAATTATCAACTAAGTATTTCCCACGTGGGAATCAAAACCCAGGACCCATGATCGAGAGACAACAACAAAGAACAGAAACAACAACAAAGAACGCCTAAAGCCTTAAACCAAGAAACAGTTAAATTCACCATTTCAGAATCGAACCCGGAACCCTCTGCGGAGCGGACAGATGCACTACCAACTAGGCTTTGCGGGTGGTCTAGTTAAATTTAACTGAAACCCTAATTACTTAGTACCCATTTGATTATGCTCTGTGGTTAGGGGTTTAATTCATATGGGTTTGTCCATTGTACAAACGTAATTGTAGTGCCACGAGCACAATGAATGAAATGATGTCCATTCGGCGGGAACACGATTTAAATAAAACCATACAAAAGGACTGCACTGTATTAGAACGAATTTTGCTCCTGTCAAATCAAAAATTTATGGATGAGTCTTGGTGTGTGGGATGGTAAGGACTAAAAATACTTTGTTTGTGAACGAATTCAAACTGACAGAAATTATAACTAATTCGTTCGTCTCTAGTGCCGGTCTTTTCTGTTGTCTCATGAAAAAAATATATAATTATTATGGTTTTATTTCTGTTAGATCATGTTTCAATTCGGTTGCGCACAAAATCACTAAATCTTGAGTAATATTGTTGCCTGTTACTTTCTATCATGAGATGACAGAAAGGGATGGCAACAATTTAGGGGACGCCTTTGCCCAGCAGTGGAACAGTATAGGCTGATATAATAAAATTAAATGAGTCAAGTCGCGTTCTCATGGAATCGATATAATTAATATATTTCACATTCTGCGAATTAGGTCGTTTATTAGACAAAGAAAGACAAAGGGCATAACATTAACTATGCATAGTTAATGTAGACTGTAAGCTCTATTCCCTCAATTTTCTTGGTTTTTATAATAATTTATTATTTTTAGAGCTAATGAAGTGTAGAAATGATGCTAATATAATAGTAATTTGTATTGAGACGAGATGCTTTCTAAATAAATTTTCCACATTTTTTTCTCGACTGTACTTCGTATATTTCGCGAATCGCGAATCTGCTACTTTGAGAATATGCTAAAATGCGAATCTGCTAAAATGCGAATCTGCTATAATGCGAATAAAGGTTACAAACCGAATAGTCGGTGGATTCGTATGTCGTATATACGACCGAAGGGTTTGCCGCCGAAGGTTCCGCTGCTAACGTTACGTCGGTTTGTTGCTGCCCTTAAGTACAATATTTATGTAACTACTTTCAATATGTACGTTAGGGTTAGTTCATTCGAACAGCCTCGTTGATAGGTTCTAGTATTTCGAAAAATAACACGAACCCTGACGATGTAGCTTTGAATAATATTTGACTAGGTACAGAGTCGGGCCAAGTCTCTCAAGACCCATCGTGATCGCAGGCAGCGTAGACCACTCAAGATCGAGTTCCGAAAACGTGATTTGATTTGGAGTTTTTTCATTTTTCAACTTACGGTAGGGATGTACTTACTGTACATTACTTATTTTTAAAATTAGAAATGGGTTTGCTCTAGAGTCTAGACACAAAGGTCAGAGATGTTAGTGACAGAGTCGTAGATAGAGCGAGCTCACCCAGAAGATGCCTGTTATGGCACTGGCACTCTCATGCTCCGACGGAAAACAGCAAGCTGTTTGGTGCCGGACTCCGGTGAGAGGGTTAAAAACATTACGCTACACTTTCTATTAGCTATTATTAATTTTACGATCGACAGCCCTATAATTCTTGGTCCAAGTTGAATTTTCATTTTATCATTGCTTCCATGCTGGACTGGGAGTGATAGAAAAACGTAGCATCTCCTCCCGTGCATGCTGTTAAAATCAGCTAAGGGAATCGAGGGTTTCAGTGTATTGCAATTTAGACGATGGGCTGACAACCTGTCACTATAGCAATATACATAATCATCATCTGTATTAGCCTTCGAAACTTGTTAGACGTGGCGGAACAACCTATGTTTAGGTCGTTTTTGCTCTGCCTATCCCATTAGAGATACAGGCGTGATTTTATGTATGTGTATGTATGTATTTTTTACCAACTCTCTCGTTCGTTCTACGCCAGCGTCGTTTCTAAGTGATGAAGCCATAACCTTTTTCCTTTATGATATCTAGAAGGAAAAGTTTAGAATTCTAGAAAACTATGTTGCTTAGTATTAACCTACGCACTTACCTACTTATTTTTTGTTTCGTTTTGTCATTTCGTATGTAACTGCTGTCACGTTTGGAAATAAAAATTAGCTGTCAATTAACAACAGTTTTTTAGGGCTGTCAAAGAAATATAACAAAAAAAGCAAGGACAAAAAGCAAAGTAATGGTTATTTTTCTGTTTCCTTAAATTACTTTATATTTTATGTATATTGAATTAAAAAACATTTCTAATTCAAATACAAAATCTATTTTACGGTAATAGCTACGTATAGTCATAATGTTAGATAACAGGTCCAATTTCATGGTGGCTGCCGAAATCGGACCCTTGGACATTAGTTTAACTCTTCCTCTATCGTAGTTTGGAGACCCTTTCTACTAACTTTTTAGAGAGTTCCTAACATATCGTAACCAATTTTAATTAAATCCTGAAAACTGTCAGATAAGTGCCTCTATATAAGTATTTTAAACATATTTTTTGCAGCATTTTGGATTTTTATCAAATTGTAAGATACCTTAGTAGGTAAATATTTTTTTTAAAGTAGGAGTACAGAATGGTAGCAGGAAAATTAAATAACTTTTTTTTTTCATTTCGCAGCTAGTCAAGGTTTCCAGTGATAATGACTAATTTAAAAACTCAAAATTATCCAACTTTTCTTTTAGGGACTCGACATTACGTAAATTGACCTAACATTGTTGGAGTGACAAAAGCGTAAAAATTTCGCCATTTTAGACAAAAGACCTTTTTGGGTGGACGAAAATTTATCTCCCTTATACCGGGTGTAAGGGACAGCGTCCCGCAAACTGATAGGGGTTGCTCAGTCAACGATACTGAACACATATCACCAGGTTTTTTTTTCAGGAAATGAAAAAAAAAAATTTGCTTTTCCATACAAATTGTCTGATCAATGTGGTCATTTTGTATGAAAAAGCAAATTTTTATTTTCATTTCCTGAAAAAAATTCCTGGTGGTAGTTGTTCAGTATCGTTGACTGAGCAACCCCTATAAGTTTGCGGGACGCTGTCCCTTACACCCCGTATTTCTACAGTTCAGGTCATTGCGGCATCGTCTCGTTTGATAACAGGTACTTACAAGGGTATACTAAAAAGGTTTAGGGTTAAGATACCCTTGACAATAAACCCGTATATTTAAGGGTTGCTAATCTGCGTGAATTTTCCCGGGCATTGCGTGTGCAAAAATAATGTTATCTATGTGTATCATGCATGGATGCCTTAATGGATAAAATGTTGAAAATATTTATAAATGTCGTCATTTGCAGTTTTCTGAGTTCACCCGAAGGAGTAATGTATTTTTCCATGGTAAAAATTGCCTATAATACTTTTGTAGTTTTTAATTCATGTCAACACATTGTTCTCTGTGCCGTTTATCAGTTGTTTTATAAACTGAAATTACTATAATATGTAGCTGATCTTTTTTCCGACGGTGCAATATTTACCGCCAGTACTGTAAGTTTCAATGAACAATAAATTCTGGTTGGAACCGGAACTAACGGCATCTTTGTTTATGAAATCCTGTAAACAATCTCCAACCACTTCTTTGATGCCACAGTATAAGATAATAGCAGTAAAACTACCTACAGGTACAGGACCACTTGCCGTGTGTCTTACAAACCTGTAGTTTTGTGCTCCGATGAATATTGAGATTCAAAGGGGAGTAGATAACGATTTTGTATGGCCAGTAATGTACTTTGACATAATTATTGTTATCTTAAATACCGGAAGCAAAAAAGCTGACCAAACTTCAGGGTGCCAATCTACCCATAAAACTGAACAACTTTCCCCAAGGAACATAGGGCGAAATATGGAAAATAAATTGGCCTTCCAAAAAGTGTCAGCGGCTCGAGTAAGTATGGCAGGGCCATTTTTTTCATCGTACCATAAAATAACAGGTTTGCAAGAAACATGCTTGCCATGTTTACTTAGGTAGGTAGTTTTACTGCTGCTCTATTTGCTTCTATATTTTTATACTCCCTGTAAAACAAATCAAAATTAAAATGTGTCTGTTTTCAGCAAGAAGAGCTAAAAAATTAACAATGATAAGGTTTTAGGAAATTCAAAAAATCTTATATTCAGTTTCTTATCAAATTTGATTTTCGGTTGGATATTTTTTTATTCCTGCTCAAAATATAATGTGTTAAATTAATGCGTCAAATACGTGCCGCTTAAATGAACAAGTTTTTCTGTTCCATACGTCTACTAGGTATGTCGGTACTTAACTACAGATGTACACATTTTGTCGGCTTGAGTTTGTTTGTACCACTCTGATTGAAGACAGCTGGTAGAAGGGTCATTGTGTTCTCTAATCGATACAAAAGATGGTGTACTGTGTTTATAAGAAAACGAACTAAAAATTGTTGTGCAATGGCCTCAATTCACGCCGTCCCGTTACTAATTCTAATTCTTAGTAGCGCTGTCACTTTCTTAACTTTGACATAAGAACAGGATAGCAAACAAATACGTGAGCTTGACATTTCTTATCTCACATAAGACTGCTTAAATTAAGTAAAATTAGTGAGCACGCTCTATGGTCATTCCTTATTTAAAGCGCCGTACGTCAAATTAAGAATGTCAAAGTCACGTGTTTGTTTGCTGTCCTGTTCTTATGTCAAATTTAAGAAAGTGACAGCGCTACTAAGAATTACAATTAGTAATAGTGCGTCCTGAATTAGCACCAGGCTAAAAAAAAGTTATTCGAGGCGATGATTTGTATTGTAGCCGTGTGAAAAAAAAACATTATTCAACTTACTATAGGAATGAGGTTAAAAATTGAGAACTAAATGGCGTCACTGTTGAGTGTTCCTTTTTCCTGTGATTGGTCAGTAATCTGTCAATGTCAATATCAATGTCAGTTTTGTGTCTTCTCATTGGTCTTTTTTGGAACACTCAACAGTGGCGCCATCTGCAATTAGATTTGCGTTTTTATCCTCATTCAATAATTTGACAGTTAATACTGTCAGTCACAATAGTGATTGCAAAGATTTTGTTATCTTACAACGGTTTTACCTATATGGGCCAAACATGGGCCAAAGTACCGCGGGTGTCAATGATACTTATCTACACAGGAAAATATGTGCTCCTTCAACTGTGAAAATGTCAGCAAAGTTCAAAGCTAAGTAAGGGTCACTTCACACCGGGAAACGACGCGACGCGGTGCGCACTAACGCAAGCAAGCCCTCCGGATTTTTTTACCACACTTGCGTTCGTATCGCGTTTGATACTCCATTCGTTTTTAAGAAATAATTTTTGCCATACGCACTTTTAGTATGGCTAAAATTATTTTTTAAAATTGAATGGAGTGGGCGCTTTTTCACTAGACGGCACGTCAACGGCAACGGCGACGGCAAGGCGACGATCACGTGACAATATCTATGGGAATCGATGACATGCCGTGACGGTGCCGTGCCGTCAAGTGGAAAAGCGTGTCATATAATTTCATTGATTTTCATACATTATCTCACCTACGATATCGTCGACGGTACCGTGCCGTCGCCGTTGCCGTTGACGTGCCGTCTAGTGGCAAAGCGCCCATTTCCCTGTCATTTTGTGCCGTCTTCAAGCAGCTTCGTCGTGCGTCGCGTTGCTTCCAGGTGTAAGATGAAATGCCGTGGAAATCAAATATCAACAGGAACAAGGAACATTTGCACGAGTTAATGGAAAAATACGCTTGTAATAAGGTGGTGGTTTTTCATGTGTGGTTGGAAACACACATTCTATTTTTTTGCTAAAGATATCACCAATCTGTCTTGAGAGAGAGTCAGATAAACAAAATAACTTGTAAAAATAGCTTGTTTTCAAATTTTCCAGTAGCTCAATGAGTTTTCCAGAAAATGAAGGTGACTCGATTTCTTTGCAGCCCATTCATTGTATCAACTATAACGGGTGTAAGGGACAGCGTACCGCAAACTGATAGGGGTTGCTCAGTCAATCAAACTGAACAACTTTCACCAGGATTTTTTTTCATGAAAAAAAAAATGGCTTTTTCATACAAATTGTCTGGTCGAGGTGGTCATATTGTATGGGATAGTCAAAGGAAAGAATTTCCCAGTGAAAGATGTTCAGTTTCGTTGACTGATCTGAGCAACCCCCATACTTTGTGGTATGCTGTCTCTTACACCCGTTGTATACAGCATTAGTCAATTTAAAAAAATAAAAAATACACAGCGCGTCGTTCGTAGAAACACTTTTTCTAAAATCGAAGGAGAGAAATGATAGAGTACAGATCTTCAATTCTACTTACTCAATCAGTTTCTTTGAAGTCGGTTGTAGTTTATTAACTTGATTGATTTCTTTGTATCGCACTGCGCTGCTTTGTATTTGATTATAAAGTTAAAGGAGTTGTTTCAGTAACATTAAAACTAACAGTTTTTAGGGTTCTGTATTCGAATGGGGACTCTTGTCTTTACTTCTGTTACTTTTCAATTAAAAACCTAATCGAACCCATGACCACTGGATCGGGAGCTCACGGCTCAGACCACTAGACCACGGATGGATGTTGTTCTTAAAGTCACTAGTGTATAAAGACATCGATCAGTCCGCTTACAAATGTTATATCTTTTTTCGCTCTAATGGATTCTAATTCCCTGTGAGTCCTTTTACTTACAATAAATTTCCATATTTTGTTACGGAGAAGATACTTTTTAACCGACTGTGCAACGAGGAGGAGGAAACCATTGGGTTTTGAAACAGAATCTATGTTTCGCTGTCTTCGTGGCGTTCTAAAATCAAATGTGTTAAGCTATTTTATTTTGCATTCATTTTGCAAGTGTCTCTACTGACAAGTTATTCATTTTTCCATTACTGGTTTACCCTTCGAAATCAACTCTGCTATAAACCTACAAATTGACCCAATTTTGTAATTTTTTTGTTGATAAAACTGTCTATACTATACAAATGGTTTTGGTGTGGCGTTTTCATCGGAAGGGAACTATAAAAAAATAGTTCAGTTCATGTAGAAAAGAGAACTATTAATGTAGAATATTAAAGCTTGTAAACATGTCGTCTCAGTCACAACCAAACCAATATTTTAAATAATGCAAGGCTGGAATCGAAGTGCAAATCAAACTCATATTTTTATTGCTGAAGTATTTGTAAAGGATTAATAGCTCCTTTTGATAACATACGGTTTGATTGATGTTTTCCTAATGACTTATACTGTGAAGACTCTATGGGGTGCGAAATTCCCATCAAGAAGTCTACATACATCCTTATCGATTCAAACCATAGGGCTCGAGTTTAGTGTTGTTGAAATGGTGATAGTTTTTCTATCGATGGTTTTAAATATCGACATTCTGCGATTCTATCGATGGTCAAAAATAAATGACAATTTTTAAGGCAATACTATCAAATTTAGCAATACAGTTAAATATTCTGTGGTTATACCTATTTAGTATTTTTCGACGCAATACTTTTATATCGATCTGATTTAGTAATTTTCAATGAATATTTGATTATTTTTATCGTATGATCGATCATAACAGGCGAATGCTCTCAGTGAAGACATACGACACGAGCAAGCAATAGTATCGTAAGGTGTTTAATTGTCGATAGGGCAAAACTATCGATACCATCTATATCCCCTTTAGAAATAGTATCACAGTATCGTCAAGGGTCTAAAATATTTTGTCCACTCACCGGAGTCCCGCGCCAAACAGCTTGCTGTATTACGTCGGTACGTAAGAGTAGGCACAGGCGTGCCACCTTCTGGGTGAGCTCGCCCCATCGTCGACTCCGTCTCTGTTGCTCCCGACTTAAACTGGAGTCAAGAGCAAACCCATTTCGGATTTAAAAAAAAAAAGACTGTCGATAGTAAGACTGATTGTCAAGGCCACGCACGATACTATCGAAATTCTATCGTTATCGCAACAACACTACTTGAGTAGCTGTGTTTACCCATCTGCCCTTTCTCACAGATGTTTGCCGAAGACCCGTCTAAGTAGATGTTTGGAGTACGGCCCTATAGGCTTCATTCGCGTTAACTTTGGTGGCGATAGTATTAATTTATCACTGACTTCCAGTAGGCCAGTGAGAGCTCCTATTTATTATCCTTGAGAATGACGACAACTACTCCTTTAAAGATCCGTAAAGTATTTAAAAGGGAAATCAATTAAAATAGATCTCTAAAGTTTTAGTATTCAATGGAAAACATACCTACTAACTAATTATTTGAGGAGCATGATTCTTATAAAAATATCCTCTCCTATCCGCTCTGAGTCCAGCATGGAAAAAACAGCAGCTTCTCACAAAAATGATTAATTCGTTATCAGTTTTTTTATTGAATCCTTTTGTTATGTAATTTATTTATTCTCAAGCTGGGACAAATACATCGTACATAAATAATGGTATCCCATTCATCCTCTTATAAAATCAATTACTAGTCTGAAACTCTGAGAAGCCTTTTTGTAATAAATTCATAAAAGTGATTCGGTAAACAAAAAGCTATCCAAACTTTTCTATTTCTATCCTACGTATGGGTCGTAGTCAACTGAAGCGTCTTCTGTGGGGTGAAATGTGATCAGCTTGCATTGTCCTGACCAAATTGGAAACATATTCACATATAAATTATAAATCATTAAAGTTGAGTTGAGACCACTATACGTATAATACCTACGACCAAAAAGTTAGACTTCACGGTTAAGTGACCACAAGCTTTAGCAACCAATATTCAACCGTTAAACAATGGGTATTTATCAAACTACGAAATTAACTTCTGAAAGGTCACTAAAGGGCCTCAGAGTTTTGGTATTGTGTACAGAGAACTGTTACATAGAAACAGTCATATTCAAAACCAAACAACTTTTTTCAGGTTCACAAATGCTAACTTTGTATGTGAGGAAACAATGTAGAGATAAAAATAATAGGGATCTATCGACAAGTTGGTCCATTTATTGACTCTATAGGTTTAAAAAAATAAGAGATATTAACGAATCTGCCCCTGTACTGTAAATATCTACGAGATTATAACCACGATTACATTTATTGTTACCTCGATATTTCAAAATATTAATCTTATTGTAATGAACAACCGCGAAAGCCTCAAAACTTATATCTACGAGTACGGTATGATTTGATTATACCTAAATAGGCGACCGCATAGTTTACTAAAATAAGTAAGTAAGTCGTAGTCTCTAGGAGTAACCTACCAACTAACTATGAAGCCTACCAATAAAAAATGGAAATGGCTAGGAAGACGATGAAGATGATGATAAAAAATTAAAATATAACATTAAAACGTCGCTATGATAAATTCATTGCTAAGTATTGGTTTCCATGGCAACATAACCCTGGGTCCTTGGATTGGATGGATTGGATGACAGATATCTTATTCGTGCTTTTAATAAGTAAAACATCTTTGACTTTATTTTTCTTTTTCTGAGCCCGAATCAATATTATGTTGGGTTACCGGAACAGTTCTATTTTGGTAAGTATTTATACGGTGAATTAATACAGATACCTATCATGAAGCTTCCTTATATAAATATAATTATTTAGATATCCCCTCATTTTATCATATTTTGTGTCAAAAAAGTTTGATTAAAAAAAAGTCAGGACAAGTCTAGACTTGAGTTAAAGAGCTAACCTATATCAAAAATATATGGCAATTTATAATGTTATTATTAAATGTCAAGCATTGGACTTTTATTTATTTTTTATTTAAAGTGAATCCGAAATTGATGGAGCAAAGATTGCCTAACCCTTTCATTTTATACGAAGGGACGTCGTTTTAAAGTGACCCAAGTCCGAATGGCATAAGGTTATAAAACAAATGCTTCATAAAATAAAATCCCCCAAATTGTATGAAATAAAATTCGGATTAGGTACCTGAAAGATGGACCTTCAATAAAATGAATGAACTCGGGTCATCCATACTTTGTCCACAAAAAAAAACATTTAATTTTCGTCTTGCTACGACAGTAAAAAATTATATAATTATGTCTGCGTTTGCCATGTTATAGGTAGTTAGCTTCTTTTTCTATCGAGTGGGTTGCGTGCAAAGACAATTGATTCGATGAACCCGGTGTCAAAGTTTTAAAAAATCCGCTGTCATGGTTTGTAGAGTAATTTATGTAGCTAAATGTTATAATTTAATGAACTATTTTTAATCGCAAGAAGTACTTGCCTGTTGACTGTAAGGCACATGACATACTGAAAGAGTTGAGGCGGCGGTTGAAATATTGTGGAAAATTACGTCTTCGTGACAATTGCAGATTTGGAGCTGCGCTGCGCTGATGTTTTCTATAGAAAATCTGTTCGCCTCCATGTCGATGCTGCGTTAGCTCTTTCAGAATGCCATGCACCTTAGACAACGAACCTAAAGGGAACATTCTTTCTTTAAATTATACACGCGTATCCCCAACCTCTATCAAAAGCCCTTGAAAAGGTCCAGCTAATTGAAAATTTTAGTACCCAAACCGCCCACCGCGTACGTACGTCCCACAGATATCCGTACTTCCGAATTCTTCTAATCAAATATTCGGGCCGAATCGGTCACGTTCTGAAACTTGATGCTCGGTGGCATTGTGGTGGAATGTAAGAACCCGACAACCAGTGTTGCCAACACTTAAGTAGATTTATAAAGTAAAGAATCGCAAAGTTTCAATGACCAATATTTTTATAATACCAACACGCCGCCTGGAAGACTGGGTAAGGTTGGGCCATTCACTTGGAAACTGACAATGTGAAAGGAAGGTATTGGATAGATTGGAATAGTGTGTGTATGGTATTTCCTTTTCGTAAAGAATTTTTATGTTTAGTAAGTAACTAAGTAAATCACTTTATTGCACATAAAAGAAAAATAATTAATGCCTACAAAGGCGGTCTCATCGTCAAAAACTATTTCTTCCAGACAGCCTTTGGTTAGAGGAGACAATAAGGAGAAGAGCGTAGCGTAATTTTTTTTTTATGTTCACTCTACTGCTTTTTCTTTTTCCAAAGTTGGCAACACTGACACCCGATACCCAAGTCAGGTTAACGCTCCAACACACCGCCTGGAAGGTTCGGCCATTCACTCGGAAACTGACATGGTGTGAAAGGAGGTATTGGATAGTTTGGAAGTGTATGGGATGTGGTGAAGACCTTGTGTTGGCTGTTGGACAACGAGTGCTATACTTCCAAGAATGAAGTACTAAGTAATCTTTAAGAAAATTACAAAAAAAGTGAATGATGATGATGATCATATTGTTACGGTTAAGGAGCAAAACTTTACCAGTATCCTAAAACTTTTAATATTTTTTTATTAAAAAATCTCGTCACGCATGCGAACGACTTAGTTTATGAACAGTTAGATAGGTAATCTAGTGATATTTTTCAGAAGAAAAATCGAAGACGTTGTCTCGTTTCAATAATACACTTTTACGCACAGAGAGTCCGACTCCGATCTTATTGGTAAATCGCATCAATCAGCGGAATCAGCCAGCATTGAGCGCACGAAGATAGCCGGATGCGAGCAATCTGGATAGCAGGCATTTGATCGTCTACAAGCTGACAGGTCTATTCTACTGAGACACTGGCTGGCATAGGACTACATTAAATCGTTCCTAGTATGCAAAGGAACTACATTTATTAATTGACAAGCTAAGACGGCTATATCAATATATTTATCAATGTAAATCACACCAATCAGCCAGCATTGAGCGTCCGGTGGGAGCCGTTTCCTTGACTACAAGCTGATAGGTCCATTCTATTAAGATACTGGCTAGCAAAAAAAAATATATAGCTAGATAACTACCGTTTATTGCTATCCTTGAGGTTCTTAATCCTTCTTCATTATTCTCTGACGTAATGGTCTTAAGTTTTTTTATAGTATTTTCTATCGCTATGCTAATCCGCGGTTAAAAAAAAAACAGTGCAATTTTTTCTCTGGAGAGAATCGGGAGCGAGCAATCTGAATAAAAGTGGATTTTGCTCGATTTACAGGCTGCCAGTCAATCCTAGCTGAACCGCTGGCGAAAGACTCCTTGCTTTTTTTTATTCGAACTTCCAATACTGCAATGCTAACGTGAAGCCAAAAACATCTTTGTACCTATATTTCGGATATTTTGTGTCTTCGTCTGTTCTATTCCATAAACCTTATTCAAAGTTCCATATTTACCTTTAGGTCTTCGAAAGTTATGTATTCTGGACATAAAAAAAAATTATGTGAAACAAGTACAAGTGTTTTCGTAACAATTAACACCATTATTCTGGACAATTTTTAAAAATAATATTGATACTTTTGTTCTTTATGCACATTTTTACTTGTCAAGTAACGTTTATAAGGGTATTTCTAGTTAGGGGCATGGCAAATAGGAAGCGGTGCGGCGCGGGCGAGGCGGAGGCGCGTTCATTTTGTATTTAATTTACGTCTGCGCAGCGCAGCTTGATTTGAAGCTTCTATACAAAAATATAATATTTATTTTCTTCTGATGTTGCAATTTATTAGTAGAATGGAGTACAAGAACAACGTCTGGTAAAATAAACTTCTATCAAGGCTGACCCTTGGTGTCGGCAACACAACAATGGATTTCAATAGAGAAATAAAGAGATAATAAAGAGCGACAGTTCCTTTCTCGAACGTCTTTCATCGACATCGACCCATACATTCAGCCACAACTTTATCCCTTACGGGTTAGGCAGACCATAAAATTCGTAGTAAAAGGCGTTCCACACCCGTTAGAGCGTCGGTCGATATGCGACGTGGCGCGTAGCTGCAAGATGCATCTCGCTGCACTAAGGCTCGTATTTATAAACAGCACTCAAGAGTGACAGCTAGTTTGAGTTCGTATCAGAAATGTCATTTCAGTACAAAACGACCTGTCAAATCCTTACTTAATATTGCTCACAATCTTGAGATCGCTTTATAAATACGAGCCTTAGTTAATCATACGATTAAATAAAATAAACGAAGTGACGAGCTGCAGGAATTTTAGATTTCTGTTAATGAAAATTAAATGTTTTAAATTGTATCACATACTTGAAAACTGCGTGCTTCGTCGCGTCGTGTGGTTTCCCGGTGTGAACTGACCCTCAAATCGGACCCAATAATGGCTATTTAAAGTATGCCCATTGCCCAACTTATACCTTAACGTTTTCACGATAATACTCAATGCTGGGTATTGTATGAAACACGACCTGACCCTTTTGCGAAAGGGATAAACCGCAAAGTATAACAGGTTGTCGACAAAAACGTGACGGCTAGTTTTTGTATACAGGGTGTTATTTAATTTTGAACTTCTTGTTAAACTTATCTGAAAAATTGGTCCAATGTCCTAGAAGATCAGTAACATGGTGCCAATAATCTAAGTACCTGCTGGACTCTATGCATAATATCTTGCAGCCTGGATATAAAAAATAACTGAAAATATTTTGGGTAAGTACTTATATCAGAATCTTATAACACCCGTTATACGAGGTGTAAGGGACAGCGTCCCGCAAACTTATAGGGGTTGCTCAGTCAACGAAACTGAATAACTACCACCAGGTTTTTTTTTTTCAGGAAATGAAAATAAAAATTTGCTTTTTCATACAAAATGACCAATTGATCAGACAATTTGTATGGAAAAGCTGTCCCTTACACCCGGTATTTGTGGTGACGGTCTAGAAGATCTCGCCCATTCACCTGTCAGCGCCACCCGGGCCGCATACCAAGCAGGATCATCATTTGACGCCAAAAGTTTTATTATTGCCCTAGTGATCGACGGACTCCAGGGCAGAAATGAGATTTGAGACCCCATTTTACGCCTAGACAGGTAATATTTAACTAGGCTAGGGCTTCAGTTCACATAGGAAAGCGATTTTTTTTACGCCCTATGTATTTTTTCAAGGTTAAAAGTTTCTAGACTTCTAGCCAAGATGTATAAAATATTCCATTGAAATTTTAGTTTGAAGCATGGACTGACAGATTCAAAGGAAAATCCATCAAGTTTCCAAACTTCGCTATTCGTTCTGTTGGTAATAAATACTCAATCTAAGTATTAGAAACTGGGCTGAATACAAGACAAATTGGGCGCTTTTCCACTAGACGGCACGTCAACGGCAACGGCGGCGACGGCACGGTACCGTCGACGATATCGTAGGTGAGATAATGTATGAAAATCAATGAAATTATATTAAAAAAAAACATAAAAATCTTTATTTGCGTAACTAATATTACAAAAGCACAAATATCGCACTGACACCCACACTAGGATTCCCTGTGTTGTGGGACATCAGCTTCTTCCCTTAGGATGTATTACATTACTAAAGTTCGAATACTAGATACTAAATTAACAGACTTAAACACACGCTTTTCCACTTGCCGGCACGGCACCGTCACGGCATGTCATCGATTCCCATAGATATTGTCACGTGATCGTCCCGTGCCGTCGCCGTTGCCGTTGACGTGCCGTCTAGTGGAAAAGCGCCCATAGTCTTCACTTAAAACTCGTTCATGGAATTACCTAATATAATATTGTGTATTTTTGGTTTAATATTTTGAAACTTTTCTCAAACTCGATAGTTGATATTTCTAAAATATTTTAAAACATAACGAAAAAGCAACAATTGTAACTAAGTATTGTTAATAACAACGACAGTGAAATCGTTTGTTCATAGGCAGAAACTTCTATTATAACTATATTTATGTTTTCTTTACTATCCTGTTGGCTCTTTGCCAAAATTAACTTATTCAGTGGGCTATAGGAAAGCGAACTTAATGCCCCTGTCTTCTTATTGTGAACGGTGTGCACCATCTTCCTGTCCAATTAGTAATGGGACAGGAAGATGGTCATTACACACTTTTGGAAGAGATTAAAAAATACATAATGATTTATAATATTCATGGTTCAATCAAGCTTCATCCACTT
>JARACY010006491.1:0-16766 GCA_029255725.1 Scrobipalpa atriplicella
TCACAGATTTTTTTTAGTTACTACGGGCAAAATTGTAAGATAGAAATCTAAAAGTACGATTTTTTCTCATTATGACCTAGCCACAGAATTAATATAGTACTACATACAGAATGGCCACTCTCCGCCCCTCACCCGATCTAGTTACCTCACCCCGCCCGCCATGAAACGTCATACGCGGGGTCACGTGACGTTTACTCTCCAGGACCCGAGTTGAGGGAAGTGTTTTTGAAGTGAATAATCAATAATGGGGAAATATTGTGCAGTATACGGATGTACTTCCACTAGATCGATCCATAAAGATCGTCAGTTTTTTCGGTTTCCATTTCAGGACACAACAAGGTAAGCATTGTATGAAAAAACAGTGATTTCATAAAAATTTATCAGTTTGTCAGTAGGACTTAAGTTCAGGCACATCTTTTTAACGAAATTCAGCAACCGTAACCAATTTTTGTATGTTTATTCTATTGCTTCATAACTAGTTCAGATACATTCCATTTAATTTGGATAAAAACGAAGATTTGTAATATTTTATCGAAGTAGCATCAGCTTTCCGTACGCAACAACATTGTAGCGGGGAACATTTTATTTTATTTTTCTTGATTATTTTTATTCGATTGCATGGTCCTTGGACTTCAACTAGGGAATCAAATAATCACGCCATCTGACTTAGGGGGTAGGCAGAAAATTGAATTTTGCTTGTTTTAACCAATTTTGATGGAACTTTTTTTATTCAACGCGGCGTTACTTGGATTGCAATTAAGGATTCAAATAATCAAGCCACCTCACTAAGGGTCAGCTCACACCAAGACGAGACGCGACGCGACGCAACGAGACGCGACGAGACGCGACGCGACGCGACGCGGCGCGCACTTTTCAAGAGCTTGATACAATATAGAACTTTATTTACTATGCAACAAGATGGACATTTTAGCGGCCCGTGCGGTGTTTCGGATACGTCGCGCTACGCCGCGAGGCGTCACGCGGCGTAGCGCTGCACCGCGCGGCGCAGCGCGAAGCCGCTCGAGTCTGTCAATGCAATAAAGTGCTATATTGTATCAAGCTCTTGAAAAGTGCGCGCCGCGTCGCGTCGCGTCTCGTCTCGGTGTGAGCTGACCCTAAGGGGGTAGGCAGAAAATTTAATTTTGATTGTTAGTGAACCGATTTTGATGAAACTTATAGTATTCAACTGTACCTATGTTTTTATAGACTGCTAGAGTTAAACATTAATAGGATGCTACCTGTGAAGTTGATACGGATTTGAATTTAGAGTTTTATTTAACCAAGTTTCATAAACTTAGAGAGTAGGCAGTGATTTAAATTAAGAGTCTTCCAGAACTGGTTATGATATAAAGTATATGACAGTACCTTTTTATTTAACTACAAAGGTAAGTAAGTACCTCGGCTTGTATGGAAACCACGGAGGGTCCAACTTAGGTACAGAAAAAGCTACTCCCGCGTAGGAGCCGATCTATCAAATGAGACTGTTTTACGAATTGCTTGCCAAACATGACATTTTCAAGTTGACTGAATAGCAGGCTGCAAGTACACGACGCTCTATCGTTTTTCATCAAGTCTTATTTATTTTCAGATGCATACAATGGATAAAAGCTGCGGGTCGCCCAGATTTACACAATAAAATCTTAAATTTACATTGTTCTTACTACTACATATGCGACCTGCATTTTGAATCTCCACTTCGCAGAGCAGGGAGGTTACAAACTCATGCCATACCAACATTAAATTTGCCTCCTTCAGAAATGATTAATCTTCCGGAACCAGTAATTGTTACTAAAGAAACTGCCTGTCAAGTAAAAGAAGATTTTAAGAATCCAAGTAAAGAAGCTGCCTGTCAAGTTGAAGACGATCTAAAAAATCAGAATAAAGAAGCTGCCTGTCAAGTTGAAGAACTCTGTACTCCAGCCACTTCATGTACGTCTCAATCGCAAACAACCCAGGATTTGTCATGTAACACACCCCGTAAAAGAAAGTTGCGAGCAGATTTAAGGCAGGAGTGTAAGCGGCGTAAAATTCTTGAAAATGAAAAAGATTATTCAGGTGATAAAAATCTATCAGCAGAGCTAATAAAACTGATCAATGTACAAAGTCAACTAAAACGCAATAGCAGAGGAAATAGATATGATAAGGAGTTTAAATTGTTTGCATTAAATATATACTTTGCCAGTCCTTTAGCTTACAGGGTGTTGGCAAAAACGTTAAGCTTACCGAGTGAAAGAACTTTGCGGAGAATGAATATTAATATGGGTACAAAACTTAGCGACAATGTTTTTAAATGTCTGCAATCTAAATTAAAACATATGAAAGACATGGAAAAAATTTGCATAGTGTGTGCTGATGAAATTTCCTTAAAACGAAATTTACACTACCAGATAAATACAGATAAAATTGTAGGCTTTCACGAAATCAACGACATTCAAAAAGCTGAACCAGCCTCGCAAGCTTTTGTAATTATGGCTCGAGGTATATTTTCCAATTGGAAACAGCAAATAGGGTATTGTTTCTTAGCGACAAGTAAAAATTACAAAGAGTTGAGTGACTGGCTGGACGAAGCGATTACAGAAATGATAAATATAGGCTTTAACGTCGTTGCCTTTGTTTCTGACCAAGGCTCAAACTTTTTAAATCTGGCAAATGAGCGAGGTGTTTCCGCCGATAAGCCATATTTTGTAATTAACAAAAAAAAAATCTACTATATATTCGACGTGCCCCATTTAATTAAATCAGTCCGCAATAATTTACTAAAATATGACTTTCAATATCAACTTGATGGCTCAACACATACAGCGAAATGGGAAGATATTCAAAAATTTTATCATCAGGACAGTCAGCGGTCATATCGTCTAGCACCGAAATTAACCGAAACGCACATCAACCCAAATAACTTCGAAAAGATGAAAGTTAAAACTGCCACCCAAGTCTTTAGCCATACGGTGGCAGCTGCGATGTGCGTTTCGGTTGAATGCGGAAAGCTAGATGATACGGCTACTGGAACCATAAAATTGATCGAGTTGGTAGATAAAACCTTTGACGTTTTAAACTCATCTACATTGAATGCTACTAACAAATACAAAAATGCATATTCGTCAAAGCCCTATCAAGACGAAATATTACAAAAATTCAACACTTTTTTGGCCACGGTAAATGTCGTCAACAAACAGGGCAAAAGTGTCACTGGATCAATAAAGTGCCTTAAAGGACTAAAAATAACTTTAGAGAGCATCAAAAACCTAGCGCAAGACCTCCAGAATGAAGGCTTTCGATTTGTCTTCACAAGAAGATTGAATCAAGACCCACTTGAGAATTTTTTTGGCCAAGTTAGGCAGCAGGGTGGCAATTGCCGAGAGCCAACCCCAATCCAATTTACTAAAGCGTTTAAAAAATTATTTATGATGAACATGCTAAAGCATTCTGAAAAAGCGAATTGTGTTGATGATTTTGATCACCTGTTAATGACCACAGACGATATAAGTGGCATGAATAATATTCAAGCCCAAGGGCATCAAGATGCACAGGCTGCAGATTCATTGGTAGTTGCAGTGGGCACCGTAGATTACCGGTTCGACGTTCCCGAAAAAAATGCATTCGTTTACGTATGTGGTTACCTCCTACATAAATGCTCTGAAGTTCATCAATGTAAAAAAATGAGTGACTATATAAAGAAAGCAAAACAAGAGCAAAAATCTTTAGACTGTTTGTTTATTAGCAACAAATCTTTCAATAACAACAAAACACTACTGAAAACTCCGTCCAACAGCTTTATTAATTACATTAAAGAGATGGATAATCGTATTAAAACTTGCTTTGATCAAAACATGCTAAACGGAGTCGGAAACCAAATGTTAAATCAAATCAAAAACATCTCTTTTGATGAATGTTGCGAATGCTTCCCAAATAATTATCTGAAAAAACTGTTTGTACGATTCCGTATTTTTAATATTGTTAAATTTAATAACCGTCGCTTTAGAGATAAATCGTTTAAACGAAAATATTTTAGTGTGTCTCATATTTAGTATAAACATGTAAAAATCTTAAAAAAATTCTAACCTTTTCTTTAATAATTTCAATTACAATCGAGGTAGAACAACATTAATTTCAAGTTCAAATTGAAACAAACAACACCTTCAGTTTCCCACGACCACGACTCCTGGAAAGGGTCCGAAACGCAAGAAAAATCAATTAAATAAAATACAACTTAAATCTATTAACAATAGTTTTATTAAAATTAGTTACAGTTGTGCAAATCTCGGAAAACGTGTATTTTTCATTATTTTTGTTGACGACATTGACACCAAAAAAATTCTCTAGTGGATCTTGATTCAATCTTTTGTAAAATCAAAATAAATAAAACACAACTTAAATCCGTTAAAAATAGTGTTATTATATATAATGCGTTAAAGTTGCGCAAACCTCAGAAAACGTGTATTTTTTATTATTTTTGCTGACGACATTTACTGTTGCCAAAAGTGTCGAATTTTTGTAATGTTTCGGAATAGGGCTTTAAGGAATATGCGTTTTTATTTCTTCCACGCTGGACTGAGAGCGATAGAAAAACATGAAATGTTCCAGCTGCCCTTCCTCCCGGGCATGCTGTAGAAGTCAGGTTACAATGAATTGTAATTAAGGCGATGGGTGGATAACCTGTCACCACAGCGATACACACAACAATCTAAAATTGCCCTCAGTTTTTGTCAGACATGGCGAATTTGCATCGCCGTTGCACCCGAAGCTTAATGAGTTTTGCTGTGGGAATCGGAAGTTTTCCTGCGGTAAAAAGTAGCCTGAGATAGGTACTCAGGGTGAATGTAGTTTTTAATGGTGAAAGAATTTTGAAATCAGTCCAGTAATTTTTAATTTATTCGTTATAAGTTATAAACATAAAAACAAAAGTACAATATTTTCTCGTTTATAATTCTTAGTATAGATTATTGTTTACTACCATAGACATCATAAGTGTAAAAATGTAAATACCAGTATGTAAATAAATGGAAATAAGTGTACATAAATAAAGCATTATATTTGTAATTCCCATTTAATTTATTTCTCTCTATGTAGGAAAAAACATGAACAAAAAAAATCACCCTTCTGCTGTAGTCGCTGCGCCATCATCCTCGCTGTTCACTCGCTCCACTCCGCTATGTAGTCGCTGCGCCATCGTCTTCGCTGTTTACTTGCTCCACTCCGCTGTGTAGTCGCTGCGCCGTCCTCCTCGCTGTTCACTCGCTCCACTCCGCTGTGTAGTCGCTGCGCCGTCCTCCTCGCTGTTCACTCGCTCCACTCCGCTGTGTAGTCGCTGCGCCATCGTCCTCGCTGTTCACTCGCTCCACTCCGCTGTGTAGTCGCTGCGCCATCGTCCTCGCTGTTCACTCGCTCCACTCCGTTGTATCGTCGCTGCGCCGTCGTCCTTTCTATTCACTTGCTCTACTCCGCTGTAGTCGCTGCGCCGTCTGCCTCGCTGTTCACTCGCGCCACTCCACTAGTCGCTGCGCCGTCGTCCTCGCTATTCACTTGGTCCAGTCCGCTGTAGCTGCGCCCCGTCGTCTGCCTCTACCCCGCCCCACCCAAAAATACCCTTTCTATTGTCCCCGGATCCCCAGACCACAAAATTAATAATACAACACCTTTAAATACAGAATAGCACTATTCTCCCTCACTACGAGCAACTGTTTCCATGCCGGACCCGACCAAAGTTCTTCATTCAAAAAACCCTCTTATAGCAGCCATCTTGAAAAATTATAGATTTGAAAAACAAACTATAAATATCGAATCAGTATATCAACGACCTCTCACCTCACCTGCAAAATTTCAGCCTGATCGGAGCATTTTTATTATGAGGCACCATATCGTGATCATTTTCGTGATCACTGGAAGTTGCCCATTGTCACCCCCTATGACATTTATTCAAACACATCCCGTCTATCTCTCATAGTCTAGGAGATGTCGACTTTTTATTTTGTATGACAGCCATCTTGTTTTCCGCTATTTTGGATTTTTTTCACCGCGATGTGAATGGGACCAGGGTGTGCTCCAAAGTTTGTTCGAGCACCACTCCTATATCAGTGAAATACTGTAAGTACTCTTTTAGTAACCTAACCGACCCTGCCTGCAGATCCGGAAGTGTACCCACCAGGGCAACACTTCTTAAAAGTTGCCTTAGGATATGTACTACCAGTATGAAACTCATTCAATACATCACGCCAGTTTGCATGCTTTGTCCTGATTTTGCCGTACTAATATTATTATAATATATACGATAAAACGCTGTTAAACTGACCCATTTATTTGTTTCTAAGAGAACTTTACAAAAATCTGAACATCTTTCTCCAGAGAATGTTATAAATAAAAAGAAAATCTCAAAAATGAACAAATGTTTTGCCCGCAGTACAAGGTTACCTCGGCCGCCCGTGCTTCGTGCCGGCCGGGCTTCGTCGGGGCTCCGCGCGGGCTGCCGGCCGCACGCATGTTTGCAGTGTTGCCACTATGATACAAAACTAACATTTTGCGTTACTTTTGACCCTCTCATGTTGGGACTCTATAGTCCCGAAATAATGGTAAAACACGTAATAATAATAATAAAACATCCTCAAAAGGAAGAAAAACAAACGTACACAAAAAAAATAATCTTTATTTACCGGTAACGTTAAAAATTAAGTTTTTGTGGTCAAAATTTTACTTTTCGAGTCAACTTATGTTATTTTCGGCAAAGGGTCTGTGGCAACACTGCAGGTTTGTTTGTTTTGACAGTTTGACGTGTGCGTATGCGATCATAGCATCGGCGACGGCTAATTAATTAGATTTTTGTTGTTTTTTATGACTTTTGGACCATTAAAATGAAGTGTAGTGAAAGATAAATATGATGTGGTTGTGTGTGTTATGGTAAAAGATTACGTAATTGTTCTGTATTACCTAGATAAGTGTATGGCGTCTTCGTTCAATTTGCAAAGGTTTTTGTTTGTGACTATTGTCTTATAGTATCTCCGTCCGACACATATTGTTTTATTAGGTAAGTGCCTACTAATCTATTACATTGTATAGGTACAAATTTATTAGGTGAGAATAGCTATGACCGGTAAACAATTTGTGACAACCCTTTGAGTACACACACAATCACAGCCCATGTGTAGTACACCGCTGTTTGTATGTATGTTCAAAACGAAAAATATCTTAGCAGTGTCCAGCCTGTGACCTAGCGGCAGTCGTGAGATAAATAAGATACAAAATTTCTATACTAACCTTGGCAGCGGTACGTTTGTAGTAATTCTTGATCTTGGTGCACATGCCGACTTGGCTGATGAGCGGCGGATGTTCCTCGCAGAACTCCACTAAGATGATCTCACCGTCTCGACCGCTCAGGTCCTCTGGGGTTCGCATGAAAAACACGTCGCCGCCGCCAGACGCTAGACGCTCGGCTTCGCGTTGCTTGAAGAAAGATATTTGGTAAAAATGTGATTGATAAAGACTGTAAGGTAAGGTGTCCCACAAACTGGTTTCTCAGTCAACAAAACTGAAGAATATTCCAGGAAATAAAATACCAAATGGATAATTCGGTCAGACAATTTGAATGCGCAAGCCAACGAGCCAACTTCGAGCAGAGAATCTGCTGGAGTGAGCATGATTATCTATGTATGCTCCCATTCTTTTGAACAATGAGAATGTAGACAAGACATATTTCGGGACTTTCGGAGCCCCTTCTCCTATGTTAGTACCGTAGACAGAAAAAGTATAGACCGCTTGATAGCATTTGTCGCATTCACACAAGAAAAAGAAGGACTTATGCCTATATCTTGTGAAACAACGAGACAGAATGATACTATTTTCTGTTTCGCGACGCGTGCCGATTTTTTCAAGGTCAGCAACTTAAGTTGCTACTACGCGACCAAAACAGAATATAGCGGCTTGAGGACATCGCGCGCCTAATTGTTTTGGTCGCATAGTACATCTTCTGTCCTTTTCGGTGGCACGCTCAGCCGCAGTCTATAAACGCTACTTAGTGTATTATTAGTCTAAGGTTACTACCCATTATTGGACTTACTTTAGCCTTCTTCCTGATATGCTTGATGAGCGGTTGCACGGGATGCGGGCCGGGCGCCGCCAGTGGCCCGTACGACAGTTTCCTCATAGCGGGCCGGTGGAAGGCCCTGAGCCTCGCTGGGCCCATATGAGTTTGTATGAACGGAGCCCGGAGTTCTACAACTGGTGTGCTGTGTTGGATGAGCTGCCCGCCGCCGACCTTTAGGCGTGGGTTCTGGGATTTTGGTTGGTAGTAACTGGAAGCAAGCGAGAAGATGTTTTGTAAATACTAAAAGATAATGGATTGTTTTGAACAGAACTTAAATATAATTTAGAACTCAAGTCAGCAACTTTCATAGTGGATTTCACTTGTGAACAGCAGTAAACTTGCGACGATATAATATTTATTTCAAAATTCTACACTAACTTGCAGATAGTAAACATAGAAACCAATTTTTATGATAAAAGTTTTTACACATTTTTAATTTGGTTATTTTTAATGGATATTTATGCTGGTATGATTTTGATATTTATTTACAGACTGTTCTGTCGCATATAAGTACAGTACAGATGGGGGAAAACTTCTTGAAATTATTTCGGTGGTGAGGATCAATAATCGAACGAGCGAAGCCACGCTTTGGGTATTGGTAGAACAGGTTAACGTTAGCCTCCCGTACCCCGCCCACGTCCTGCTAGATATTCAAGAAGATTGCCCATAGAAGATTGCCCAATGTGTAAATACATACAAAACACTATAACTTACACATCGTTAGAGATATTGAAGGGATCTCTATCAGGTGACTTGGGCGGCGGTGGTGGCGCGTCCTCTTGCAACACGTTGATGACACCAGCTTTACCGAGCAGGATCTTAGACTTCTTCACGTGAGGATGGGGAATTTTCACTTTCGGCGCTGGACCTCGCTCTGAAAAAAAAAAGATGGGTTTTAAATGGTGTGAAATAAAAAACCTTTTTAAACTTTACCTTTTGGTTTTACAAATGACACGACTTAACTAATATACCGAACTCCACACCTGTCTCTTTCTATAACCTTCGCATATTCTGTGCTGAGGGTGCCAGGTGCCAGATTCAGGGGAAAAGGGCTCCTTAACTAGCTGTATTTAAAAGAAATGTAGACATTCCAAAGACGTTGATAGTGTCACCCAGTGATGCAGTTATAAAATGTCCATTAATTTATAAGCTGGTGGAGGCCAGCCAAGGTTCATGGCGGATTGCTCACTTCATAGCTCAGACGTGAGCAAACTTACCGCGCCTCTCAAAAACAAATAACTCACCTCTAGTAATCTTCGATGGATCAACATCATCAGGTATCCCAAGAATGATGTTCTCATCATTGGGGTCCAGTGTGAGAATTTTGGGCTTAGGGATCTGTTTCATGTTCTCCGCGTCCCAAATGACCTCGTCCTCCCAGGTGCCGTACACCAGTTCCTCGTTCTCCACGGGGAAGATGCTGTACCACGTGTTGTCTTCGCCGTCGTTCGAGGTACCGCCTGGAGTTGTCGTTGTGCTGGCGGTAGATCTGGAGTTTGAAGTGTATCAGTGAAATTAATAAGAGATTATAGACATTCTTTTTCTGAAAATAAAATAGTTGGCATGTCGCGAGATGCGGCTTAAGGGGCTACCCTGAGCCAGGTGGCACCCTCATCAGTCAAAAAATCATTACTCACTGAAAAAGCAATTAATCGAAAATCTAGTAAACCAGATTGAAATAAAAGCAAAGAAGGTAATTTAGAACATCATAAAGTTGCAATTCATAGTTCCTGGTAGTAACAGAAGGAAAATTTGCGAAAAACTGCCACTTTTAGCACTTTTGGTATCTGTAACTGCTGTAAACACTGAATCATGAATTTATAGTGCTTAAAACAAACTTCAGTTACCTATTCTTTAATCTGGTTTACCGGATTTTCGATTCATTGCGTTTTCAGTGAGTAATGATTTTTTTAACTGATGAGGGCGCTGGCGGCACCGGGCATCCCCTTAAGGTTACTAAGCGCTTGGAGTTAAGGTGGAGTTTCGTGCGGACTGCTTGTTTCTGCGGCTTGTACCGCCGGTGCCGAGCGAACTACTTAACGAGCAAGAAGTAATTTCTTACGTGGGCGGTTTGGTTTGCAGCGGCGTAGTGGGCTGCGGGCGCGGGTGGGAGAACTGCTGTGCGGTCCTACTGACTGACGTGGGCACCCAGCCTGCTGCGTTACTTTTACTGTTCAATCGGGCTAGCACCTGCAGAGTAACAGAAAAGTTTTGATTAAATATAGCCGTATTTTTTAATCACTTGTAACATTCGCATACGATTTCCATACTATTTGACATGCGGATGTTGTTCTTTCGTTTCGTATCCGAATTCGATTTTGAGTGGTTTTAAAAATACGGCTCCAGTTAGTTAGGGCTCCCACATTCTTTATGGAATCATTATTATTATAGCTATTTATGTAAAGATGCAAATACCTTGTGTTTGATCTCGCTGCCATCCCAAATGACGTCATCCTCCCACTGTAGCTGTGACACCATGAGGAAAGAGTCATCAGGGAACCCGCTGTCGGGGCTGTCTTGTCTATTCTCTTCTTCTACTGGTTCTTCTTCCGTCTCTTGGGGTTTGGGCTTCTCTTCTTTCTCTCGTTCTGGTGATGGCGCCTGTAAAAAAACAAAGTTTTGTATGCTATTACAATTTTATTATTTTTTATTTTCATAATCTTTCCGCAAGGTTTCGTAAGACGCGAGGGATAAATCGAGCGAATGTAAAGAACATCATAGGTTTCATACAGACGAACAGAATTTGGCAACTGCAGGTAGCTGCAGCCACTGCAGCCGTCGCCAACGGTCGACTGCAACCGTCGCGGGTCGTCGGCGGCAGCCGTCTTCAGTCAACGGGGGTGCAGTCGCCTGTCCACAGCTGCCTCCGACTGTCAAAGGCTGCAGTCGACAGGTGGCGACGGGTGCAGTCGTACCTGCAGTTGGCAAGTGCTATTCGTCTGAACTCAGTGTTTTTGTGTTTATCAACTGTCAACCAACTTGAAACATGAAAAACTCACTGTGAAGTGATTTCGGCTGAAGGACTTGTTTCCACGCCAAGACTCTTTAAAAAAAAAAAAAAAAATGTATGAAGCCATACACGCGTTCGCCAATTCACCTGTCAGATGTTGTTATTTTTGCAAATACATATGCAGCATTGGATGTCCAGTGGCTGAAATGGTTACAAATATCAATAAACTATATTCACCTTTAGTTTGAATCCATAATCAAACCCGTCTCCAGTTTCGGGCACATTCAGCATGTCGTACCAGACTTGGGCCGGACCGAACCGCCAGTGGGCCGGAGTCGGTCTATTCGACTTATCGCCAGAATTTGACGAGTTGTTGTTGTCCTGTGACGAATGCGGGTTTTCTTCCATTGGTCTGCAATAATAATGAGAATTGTTGATTATTTATGTTTGTGAAAAGTAGTCCCAGTGCTATTTTATGGCTAGATAGAGCTGAAATAGAGAAATAAAATAAAATTACATTTCCAGTAAGACAAAACTTAACAATATTTTACTAGGCTGCTAAAATTAAATGGTAGGATGCCTCCATTCCTAGGTAGAACATGGTTAGGTGTTTGTGTATCATTAGCTAATGGTTCCATCACATTATTTTCCATATGTCGTTAGTCGCTCCTATCTACTGCACAAAGGATTTAGGCCGACTCTATGTTAGTATTATAAAAAACATGCGATTTAGAGTATTCCTACCTAAGAAACTTGTCTTCATCATCACTAGCGTACTGAACCTCCTGGTTCTCTGTTTGCAGTGGCGGGGTATCGCTGCTAGTACTACCGCTGCGTTTGCGACGCCGTCGCTTCTTCACCCCGCGCCATATTTGAGGCAGGCTCGACAGTTTCCCGGGACCGAACAAGCGGGAGAATAGAAGCACCTGGGTAGAAAATTGTTGTTTGAACAGAATCATTTTTATGAGCAATACGAGGCCAACACAGATCTATTTTATCAAAGAAGCTAGTGTCTCTTCTTTACCCTGCCAAAAATGGTGCTAACTGAGCTACATCCAATAAAACAAGTTGTTACGAATATAATATTGCAAAATTCTTAAAATTAATTAAATATGTGTATAGTATAGAGAAGCCCGGATGGTGTAGTAGATAGGGCCGCGGCCTTCTGTGCAGGAAGTCGTGGTTCGAATCCCACCACGTACCAATGTGTTTTTCGGTTTTCGAATTTCATATGTACGTTTATTCGGCGCTTTTACGGTGAAGGAAAACATCGTGAGGAAATCTGCACACACCTACGAAGAAATTCAAAGGTTGTGTGTAATCTAATCTAGGATTGGGTCTGGTTTCCCTTCTGGGTTGCGAAGGTCAGATGGCAGTCGCTCTGTGTAAAAACCAGTACCCTCGTTCAATCCCCTAGATTACGTAGCCGACCCCGAGAGATACGGGAAAAAGGCTAGGAAGATGATGATGTGTATAGTAGAGAAATTAATCAAGTAAGAGAAAAATAAATTGAATATCTTGTATCATAATTATTTTAAATCAAATTCTCACCTTGTCAGGTCTAAAGTCTGGGAACAGTTCTCTAACATCAACATTGGCATATTTGGATGGGAGCATTGCAGCCAAAGGAGTATCCAGCCTTTTTTCTTTGCCTTTATCTGATTTTGGTTCCCTGCAATCACATATAATATGTCAAAAGTAATATGAAAGATATACAGCATCAGCATTGTGTTTATTATTATTAGGCTAAAATTAAATGGGAGATTTTTGCACGATATTTGTGAGTTCCTGTCTATGGTTCCTGCAGAGGGCGCTGAAACTGGCTAAAAAATGACTAATAAATTTTTCTTTCAAAATTATTATTTAAATTGAGATTTAAATCATCCACAGCACAGCAGTAGATTAATAACTTGTAATTATTTTAACAAACAAACAAACTAACTGTAACTGTGCTATTTATTTATTGACAAAATATTGTGTAATTTTTCATTTATTTTAAAAAATTAAAAAATTACTCACGGTACAGTTGATGGCGGTGGCATGAGATCTCCATCTCCTTCCATGTCCCCCTCGTATCCTTCATCCATTCGCATCTGATTCCGTTCCCGTTCTTCCTCATTTTGGTTCCAATTGTTCCCCTCCTCTTTTAACTCTGTCTCACTCTGTGGAAAATCACTTTCAGTATCTACGGCTTCTACTTTAGTATCTACCGTAGTACTTCCCTGTTCTTGAGTTTCAGTTTTGTCCGTCACCGATGTGTCCGTTTTCTTGTCAGTGTTTGGATCAACATTTTGTGCTTGTATCTCCCCATTAGTGCTATTCTCTATGTCCTAGTGTTAACACAAGTATTTGTTAATAACAGGTGTATGTACATAAAGTATAAGACACAATGATTATGTTATAGTGCATTCAACAAAACAACATACAAATTAGTTACAAACACAAAAAAACAAACAGTGTCTTAATTTCATAAAATCTTGTTTGGTAAAATGAGGATGATTGAAGTTATCACAAAATTCCATGCAATCTATATAGTGATAAAATCTATTTGAATTTCTCTTCTAATTTTACAGTGAATAAGATTCAAGTCAAGTCAATTTTTGTACTTGTTATACAAAATATGCAGCATACAATAAAAATTGCTAAGAAGCATACAATACTTATAATAATTTCAACAAAACAAATAAGAAGCAACACAAAACAAACAATAAAACAAGGAAACAAAACTGATATGAAACAAATTATTTATACCTAATTTCTATTTTTCATAGAACCATTTTTAAAGTAACATGCGTGGCACAATAAAATAAAATTAAATGAAATAAGATATTTAAGAATAAAAACCCCCACTCTTACTTTTATATCTTCTGCAGCATCTTCAATATCAAAGAAGTCTACTGCTGATGGACTTTTCTGATTATAATCTGCAATCAAAGAACAAAACAAACTGCACAATAGCAAGATTAAGAGGCCTAACCATATTTTGCGGCGGGCGTAAATAGGTATTTGTCTCGCACTCACACAAACGCGGCACAGCAATGTGCTGAATAAGGAGTGTATATTTGAACTCCTTCGGAATTAAAAATGTAAGCGATAAAATTACATCAAAATCAAAAATATTACTACAATGGATCAAGGTTAGTATGTTTTTTTTTTTAAATTACGTAGTAGCTCGGTTGCCTTATTCATTAAAAACCATTTAAGTTTTTTTAAGACCTGACTTTATGATTTTTTTTTAAATGTTAAAACTGTTTTGATTGTGTTTTCAATACTTCATCGGACAAGAAATATCTCCAAGATCAATATAATATTTTAAGTAAGTGCAGTACTTTGGCTAGAAATCATTTTATGCAACATCACTATAATTAATAAGGGACCTTAAAGAAAGGATTAAGCAGTGGTGTGGGTTTACATGGTTGTGAAAACAGCTTTATGATTTTTCTCTAGATGGTAGTGTACACACTGCAAGTATATTCTGCCTATAGAAGAGCGTGGGGCTCTGTGTAAACCATTCATAGTTCAGAAATAAATATTTTAATGCAACATAAAATAAACACAAATACTGAATCAAAAGTAACTGTTGGAGGTTAGTAGTTACTTATTAACCAGTCGCCTATACATCTTCTGAATTATAGCACCTAATAAACCTGTATTATGCCTATGGAACTACAATAAATTAATATTTTCATTGTTTTTATAGATAAAAAGAATTTACATATTTATTTACTTAGTTGTATGACCAAATACAACAAAACTAAAGATTTCCAAAAATAATCATTGTTACAGGAAAGAAAAATTTAACGAATTAAATCATCAATGTAACAAGGCGAAGAATAAGATCAGACCTTTCTCCTCATCTTCTTTGGAAATTTCCTCGCGATCCAGTACCTCGTCGAGCATCGAACCGAGTCCGAGGCGGTTCAACGACGCGAGCATTCGCTTGGACTCGCTGTCCAGCAGCCCGTCGTCCTCCAACTGGCCGCGCTCGTCGATATTCCCGAACAGAAACCCGGTCAGGTCCATGCCCGACCGACTGTAGTCGCCCGGGTCGTCACTGTCGCACATTTTCACCGGATTTCACTTATCGCCACATTAATATGAGTAAACAACCCCACTGAGCTCACAAATTAAGTTATTTACAATCCGATTTTGGTTAAAAATTAGAAAAATTAAATTCCCGTGGTTTCGCTTTCGCCTTTTGTTCTTTTGTTGACGCCAGTGTTGCCGCAACCGAGATCCCAAAATACACATATCCGCCGCAAAAAGTGTACATATTGTGACAAAAGTGTACATGAGCATTTTTTTTTCGCAAATCACTCATAACAGCAGTCTTTTTTTTTTTGTAATTTTTTGGATGTTTTTTGGATTGAAAACGCCATTACTTTTTTCTTTTAATCTGTATGTACAAGGAATGACCCAATAACACTTAGAAACTTATTTTAGGGCCCGGTAAATTGGGTAGTGAGATCGCTGCTTCTGTGATGAGTGAAAGAGATGCTTTAATATGGAGTTTTGCTAGAGCAAGGGAGATAAAATGAGTTAGCTTTCTCTACGTTTCTCTATACGCAGCAGCGCTCATTTATTTCTTTGATTGAGATATTTTGGCGGTGAGTTCAAAGAAATTACACATGTACTGGCAAGATTACACATTACACATGGGAGCCCAAAAAGGTACGTCAAATGTGTAAAATGTACCCTAACGGCAACGCTGGTTGACGCTTGACATGACATGACAACTTGACATTGACAATTGTTTTTTTTTTTTTAATTTTCCCATTTGGGAAGGCGAAGAGCGTGAGCCCATGCAGCCTAGTCTTCAGAGTGTATTTTCTTTTGTATTCTTATACCTAGTCTAACCTACGCTAACCTAAAAGTCATTGGAATGCGCCGGTGATTCACATTTTATTTGCGCGGAGATAACAATCCGAATCGTACGGTAGCGCCTTCCTTTGTTTCTTACTCCCGCCTTAATGTTCCTCGTCAGCAGATCATTATGTTAAATCCACCACATTAAATACAACGAACACTGCAAGGAACTAATTTAGAAGAGCGAGGAACAAAGTCCGTCAGATTATTCATGCCCCCCGCGCAAAACCCCAACCTAACCTAACCTAACCTAGAACTCATTAGATCGCGAGTGGCCGCCATCTAATGCTCTCTGATGATTTACGCGGGAGTGTCGAGTCGATCCATATAGGATTTCTGTACTTTATTTCTTACTTTCACCACATTGTCTTTCACTACCGGCACATTATTATGCTAATCCCACTACACTAACACAATAATAACCGCGAAAAACTAAATTAGAAAGCCAGAAATTCAGTCCATACGTGTGATTCGTTACGGTTTCCGCGCAAAACTCCTTGACAATTGACATTGACGCGAAAAAAAATGTTTTTTTTTTATAATTTTCCCATTGGGGAAGGCAAAGAGCGTGAGCCCATGCAGCATAGTCTTCAGTATGTATTCTTGAGTTATCTTAACCTACTACGCTATCTATCCTCTAAAAGTCATTAGAATGCGCCAGTGATCTTTTGCGCACACCGACAAGAGCGCTGCTCTTAAATTTGAGAAGAAGAAGAACAATCCAAATCGTACGGCAGCGCCGTTCTTTGCTTCTGACTCCCGCCATATTGTTCCTCGTCAGCAGATCATTATGTTAAATCCACCACTATAATGCGTGGAACAAAGTCCATCAGATTTTTCATGTTCCCCGCGCAAAGCCCCAACCTAACCTAACCT